>JAQBSW010008892.1:0-31626 GCA_029291075.1 Eudiplozoon nipponicum
TTTTCACACCAATTAATGCACTATTTCGATAATGTTTGTCACTTTTCTACTATTCCCCATTAGGATTCAATATATTACAAAAAATTAATATAATTTTTCTATAAATTCCGTTTATGATCTAGAATAATACTCAATTTTACCTATCGCAACAGTGATCTGAATAATATGTTGAGAAGATTTTCGGCTCTAATTTCCTTATTCTTCTTCATTTTTCTACTTTTACTCATTAGAATTCAATATATAACACAAAGGCTTTTATTCAACTTATTTAAAATCGAATAGTGTTCTACAAATATATCCACTATTAACTTTCTTACGAATGACCGGAAAAATATTTTCACACCAATTAATACACTATTTTAATTATGTTTGTCACTTTTCTACTATTCCCCATTAGGATTTAATATATTACAAAAAATTAATATAATTTTTATTTAAATTCCTTTTATCATCTAGAATAATACTCAATTTTACATATGGCAACAGTGATCTGAATAATATGTTGACAAATTTTTCGGCTCTAATTTCTTTATTCTTCTTCATTTTTCTACTTTTACTCATTAGAATTCAATATATAACACAAAGGCTTTTATTCAACTTATTTAAAATCGAATAGTGTTCTACAAATATATCCAAAGTTTACTTTCTTACGAATGATGCGGATAATATTTTGACACCAATTAATGCATTATTCCGATAATGTTTTTCACTTTTCTACAATTCCCCATTAGGATTCAATATACTACAAAAAAATTAATATAATTTTTATTTATATACCGTTTATGATCTAGAATAATACTCAATTTTACCTATAGCAACAGTGATCTGAATAATATGTTGACGCATTTTTCGGCTCTAATTTCTTTATTCTTCTTCATTTTTCTAATTTTACTCATTAGATTTCAATATATAACACAAAGGCTTTTATTCAACTTTATTAAAATCGAATAGTGTTCCAGAAATATATCCATTGTTATCTTTCTAACCAATGACCGGAAAAATATTTTGATACCAATTAATGCACTATTTCGATAATGTTTGTCACTTTTCTACTATTCCCCATTAGGATTCAATATATTACAAAAAAATTAATATAATTTTTCTATAAATTCCGTTTATGATCTAGAATGATACACAATTTTACCTATCGCAACAGTGATCTGAATAATATGTTGAGAAGGTTTTCGGCTCTAATTTCCTTATTCTTCTTCATTTTTCTACTTTTACTCATTAGAATTCAATATATAATACAAAGGCTTTCATTCAACTCATTGAAAATCGAATAGTGTTCTACAAATATATCCACTATTAACTTTCTTACGAATGACCGGAAAAATATTTTCACACCAATTAATACACTATTTTAATTATGTTTGTCACTTTTCTACTATTCCCCATTAGGATTTAATATATTACAAAAAATTAATATAATTTTTATTTAAATTCCTTTTATCATCTAGAATTATACTCAATTTTACATATGGCAACAGTGATCTGAATAATATGTTGACAAATTTTTCGGCTCTAATTTCTTTATTCTTCTTCATTTTTCTACTTTTACTCATTAGGATTTAATATATAACACAAAGGCTTTTATTCAACTTATTTAAAATCGAATAGTGTTCTACAAATATATCCAAAGTTAACTTTCTTACGAATGATGCGGATAATATTTTGACACCAATTAATGCATTATTCCGATAATGTTTGTCACTTTTCTACAATTCCCCATTAGGATTCAATATACTACAAAAAAATTAATATAATTTTTTATTTATATACCGTTTATGATCTAGAATAATACTCAATTTTACCTATAGCAACAGTGATCTGAATAATATGTTGACGCATTTTTCGGCTCTAATTTCTTTATTCTTCTTCATTTTTCTAATTTTACTCATTAGATTTCAATATATAACACAAAGGCTTTTATTCAACTTTATTAAAATCGAATAGTGTTCCAGAAATATATCCATTGTTATCTTTCTAACCAATGACCGGAAAAATATTTTGACACCAATTAATGCACTATTTCGATAATGTTTGTCACTTTTCTACTATTCCCCATTAGGATTCAATATATTACAAAAAAATTAATATAATTTTTCTATAAATTCCGTTTATGATCTAGAATGATACACAATTTTACCTATCGCAACAGTGATCTGAATAATATGTTGAGAAGATTTTCGGCTCTAATTTCCTTATTCTTCTTCATTTTTCTACTTTTACTCATTAGAATTCAATATATAATACAAAGGCTTTTATTCAACTCATTGAAAATCGAATAGTGTTCTACAAATATATCCACTATTAACTTTCTTACGAATGACCGGAAAAATATTTTCACACCAATTAATACACTATTTTAATTATGTTTGTCACTTTTCTACTATTCCCCATTAGGATTTAATATATTACAAAAAATTAATATAATTTTTATTTAAATTCCTTTTATCATCTAGAATAATACTCAATTTTACATATGGCAACAGTGATCTGAATAATATGTTGACAAATTTTTCGGCTCTAATTTCTTTATTCTTCTTCATTTTTCTACTTTTACTCATTAGGATTCAATATATAACACAAAGGCTTTTATTCAACTTATTTAAAATCGAATAGTGTTCTACAAATATATCCAAAGTTAACTTTCTTACGAATGATGCGGATAATATTTTGACACCAATTAATGCACTATTTCGATAATGTTTGTCACTTTTCTACAATTCCCCATTAGGATTCAATATACTACAAAAAAATTAATATAATTTTTATTTATATACCGTTTATGATCTAGAATAATACTCAATTTTACCTATAGCAACAGTGATCTGAATAATATGTTGACGCATTTTTTGGCTCTAATTTCTTTATTCTTCTTCATTTTTCTAATTTTACTCATTAGATTTCAATATATAACACAAAGGCTTTTATTCAACTTTATTAAAATCGAATAGTGTTCCAGAAATATATCCATTGTTATCTTTCTAACCAATGACCGGAAAAATATTTTCACACCAATTAATGCATTATTCCGATAATGTTTGTCACTTTTCTACTATTCCCCATTAGGATTCAATATATTACAAAAAAATTAATATAATTTTTCTATAAATTCCGTTTATGATCTAGAATGATACATAATTTTACCTATCGCAACAGTGATCTGAATAAGATGTTGAGAAGATTTTCGGCTCTAATTTCTTTATTCTTCTTCATTATTCTACTTTTACTCCTTAGAATTCAATATATAACACAAAGGCTTTTATTCAACTTATTTAAAATCGAATAGTGTTCTACAAATATATCCACTGTTAACTTTCTAACGAATGACCGGAAAAATATTTTCGGACCAATTAATACAATATTTTAATTATGTTTGTCACTTTTCTACTATTCCCCATTAGGATTTAATATATTACAAAAAATTAATATAATTTTTATTTAAATTCCTTTTATCATCTAGAATTATACTCAATTTTACATATGGCAACAGTGATCTGAATAATATGTTGACAAATTTTTCGGCTCTAATTTCTTTATTCTTCTTCATTTTTCTACTTCTACTCATTAGGATTCAATATATAACACAAAGGCTTTTATTCAACTTATTTAAAATCGAATAGTGTTCTACAAATATATCCAAAGTTAACTTTCTTACGAATGATGCGGATAATATTTTGACACCAATTAATGCACTATTTCGATAATGTTTGTCACTTTTCTACAATTCCCATTAGGATTCAATATACTACAAAAAAATTAATATAATTTTTATTTAAATTCCGTTTATGATCTAGAATAATACACAATTTTACCTATCGCAACAGTGATCTGAATAAGATGATGAGAAGATTTTCGGCTCTAATTTCTTTATTCTTCTTCATTTTTCTACTTTTACTCATTAGAATTCAATATATAACACAAAGGCTTTTATTCAACTTATTTAAAATCGAATAGTGTTCCAGAAATATATCCATTGTTATCTTTCTAACCAATGACCGGAAAAATATTTTCACACCAATTAATACACTATTTTAATTATGTTTGTCACTTTTCTACTATTCCCCATTAGGATTTAATATATTACAAAAAAATAATATAATTTTTATTTAAATTCCTATTATCATCTAGAATAATACTAATTTTACATATAAAAGTGATCTGAATAATATGTGACAAATTTTTCGGCTCTAAATTCTTTATTCTTCTTCATTTTCCTACTTTTACTCATTAGAATTCGATATATTACACAAAGGCTTCTATTCAAATTATTTAAAATCGAGTAGTGTTCTACACATATATCCACAGTTAACTTTCTTACGAATAACGTGGATAATATTTTGACACCAATTAATGCACTATTTTGGTAATGTTTGTCACTTTTCTACTTTTACCCATAGTATTCATTATACTACAAAAAAAAATAATATAATTTTTATTTATATACCGTTTATGATCTAGAATTATACAAATTTTACCTATCGCAACAATGATCTCAATAATATGTTGACACATTTTTCGGCTCTAATTTCTTTATTCTTCTTCATTTTTCTAATTTTACTCATTAGAATTCAATATATAACACAAAGGCTTTTATTGAACTTAATTAAAATCGAATTGTATTCCAGGAAAATATCAATTGTTATCGTTCTAACCAATGACCATAAAATTATATTGACATCAATTAATGCACTATTTCGATAATGTTTGTCACTTTTGTACTATTACCCATTTGGATTCAATATATTACAAACAAATTAATATAAATTTTCTTTTAATTCCATTTATGATCTAGAATAATACTCAATTTTACCTATCGCAACAGTGATCTGAATAAGATATTGACAAGTCTTTCGGTTCTTATTTCTTTATTCTTCTTTTTTTTCTGTTTTTACTCATTAGAATTCAATATATAACACAAAGGCTTTTATTCAACTTATTTAAAATCGAATATTTGTTCTACAAATATATCCACTCTAAACTTTCTTACGAATGATGGGGATAATATTTTGACACCAATTAATGCACTATTTCGATAAGGTCTGTCACTTTTCTACAATTCACCATTAGGATTCAATATACTACAAAAAAATTAATATAATTTTTATTTAAATTCCGTTTATGATCAAGAATAATAATAAATTTTACGTATAGCAACAGTGATCTGAATAATATGTTGACACATTTTTCGGCTCTAATTTCTTTATTCTTCTTCATTTTTCTCATTTTACTCATTAGAATTCAATATATAACACAAAGGCTTTTATTCAAATTAATTAAAATCGAATAGTGTTCCAGAAATATATCCATTGTTATCTTTCTAACCAATGACCGGAAAAATATTTTGACACAAATTAATGCATTATTTCGATAATGTTTGTCAATTTTGTACTATTACCCGTTAGGATTCAATATATTACAAACAATTTAATATAAATTTTATTTAAATTCTGTTTATGATCTAGCATAATACTCAATTTTACCTATCGCAAAAGTGATCTCAATAAGATATTGACAAGTCTTTCGGTTCAAATTTCTTTATTTTTCATTTTTTTTCTGTTTTTACTAATTAGAATTCAATATATAAAACAAAGGATTTCATTCAACTTATTTAAAATCGAATATTGTTCTACAAATATATCCACTCTTAACTTTCTTACGAATGACCGGAAAAATATTTTCACACCAATTAATATATTATTTTGATAATGTTTGTCAATTTTCTACTATTCCCCATTAGGATACAATATATTACAAAAGAATTAATATAATGTTAATTTATATTCCGTTTATGATCTAGAATAATACTCAATTTTACATATCGCAAAAGTTATCCGAATAATATTTTGACAATTTTATCGGCTCTAAATACTTTATTCTTCTTCATATTTCTACTTTTACCCATTAGAATTCAATATATAACACAAAGGCGTTTATTTAACTTATTAAAAAACGAATAGTGTTCTACAAATATATCCAGAGTTAACTTTCTTACGAATGATGGGGATAATATTTTGACACCAATTAATGGACTTTATCGATAACGTTTGTCACTTTTCTACTATTCCCCAATAGGATTCAATATATGCCAAAAAAATTAATATAATTGTTCGATAAATTCCATTTATGATCTGGAATGATACACAATTTTACCTATCGCAACAGTAATCTGAATAAGATGAGAAGTGTTTCGGCTCCAATTTCCTTATTCTTCTTCATTTTTCTACTTTCACTCATTAGAATTCAATATATAACACAAAGGCTTTTATTCAACTTATTTAAAATCGAATAGTGTTCTACAAATATATCCACTATTAACTTTCTTACGAATGACCGGAAAAATATTTTCACACCATTTAATACACTATTTTAATTATGTTTGTCACTTTTCTACTATTCCCCATTAGGATTAAATATACTACAAAAAATTAATATAATTTTTATTTAAATTCCGTTTATCATCTAGAATAATACTCAATTTTACACGATGGCAACAGTGATCTGAATAATATGTTGACACATATTTCGGCTCTAATTTCATTATTCGTCTTCATTTTTCAACTTTTAACACATTAGGATTCAATATATAACACAAAGGCTTTTATTCAACTTAAATTAAAATCGAATAGTGTTCCACAAATATACCCACTGTTAATTTTCCTACCAATGGACAGGAAAATATATTGACACAATTTGATGCGCTACTTTAATTACGTTTGAGACATTTCTACTATTTCTCATTAGGATTCAATTTATTACAAAAAAATAATATAAATTTAATTTAAATTCCGTTTTCGATCTAGAATAATACAAAATTTTACCTATCGCAACAGTGATCTGAATAAGATGTTGAGAAGATTTTCGGCTCTAATTAATTATATATTACAAAAAATTAATATAATTTTAATTTATATTCTGTTCATGATCTAGAATAATAGTCAATTTTACCTATCGCAACAGTGATCAGAATAATATGTTGACATATTTTTCAGCTCTAATTTCTTAATTCTTCTTCATTTTTCTACTTTTACTCATTAGAATACAATATATAACACAAAGGCTTTTATTCAACTTAATTAAAATCGAATAGTGTTCTAAAAATATATTCACTGTTATCTTTCTTACCAATGACCGGAAAAATATATTGACAACAATTAATGCAATATTTCGATAATGCTTGTCACTTTTCTACTATTCCGCAATAGGATTCAATATATAACAAAAAATTGAATATAACTTTCACTTAAATTCCGTTTATGATCTAGAATGACATTCAATTTTACCTATCGCAACAGTGATCTGAATAATATGTTGACAAATTTTTCGGCTCTAATTTCTTTATTCTGCTTCATTTTACTAATTTTACTCATTAGAATTCAATATAAAACACAATGGCTTTTATGCAACTTAATTTAAATCGAATAGTCTTCTACAAATATATCCATTGTTATCTTTCTAACCAATGACCGGAAAAATATATTGACACAAATTAATGCACTATTTCGATAGCGTTTGTCACTTTTCTACTATTCCCCATTAGGATTCAATATATTACAAAAAAATTAATATAACTTTTATTTAAATTCCGTTTATGATCTAGAATAATACTCAATTTTAACTATCGCAACAGTGATCTGAATAAGATATTGACAAGTTTTTCGGCTCTAATTTCTTTATTCTTCTTCATTTTTCTGTTTTTACTCATAAGAATTCCATATATAACACAAAGGCTTTTATTCAAATAATTTAAAATCGAATAGTGTTCTACAAATATATCCACTATTAACTTTCTTACGAATGACCGGAAAATATTTTCACACCAATTAATACACTATTTTGATAATGTTTTTCACTTTTCTACAATTCCTCATTAGGATTCAATATATTACAAACAAATTAATAAAAATTTTATTTAAATTCCGTTTATGATCTAGAATATTACTCAATTTTACCTATCGCAACAGTGACCTAAATAATATGTTGACAAATTTTTCGGATCTAATTTATTTATTCTTCTTCATTATTCTACTTTTAATCATTAGAATATAATTTATAACACAAAGGCTTTTATTCAACTTATTAAAAATCCAATAGTTTTCTAGAAATATATCCACAGTTAACTTTCTTACGAATGATGGGGATAATATTTTGACACCAATTAATGCACTATTTCGATAATGTTTGTCACTTTTCTACTATTCCCCATTAGGATTCAATATACTACAAAAAAATAATATAATTTTTATTTAAATTCCGTTTATGATCTAGAATAATACTCAATTTTACCTATAGCAACAGTGATCTGAATAATATGTTGACACATTTTCGGCTCTAATTTCTTTATTCTTCTTCATTTTTCTAATTTTACTCATTAGATTTCAATATATAACACAAAGGCTTTTATTCAACTTATTTAAAATCGAATAGTGTTCCAGAAATATATCCATTGTTATCTTTCTAACCAATGACCGGAAAAATATATTGACACCAATTAATGCACTATTTCGATAATGTTTGTCACTTTTCTACTATTACCCATTAGGATTCAATATATTACAAACAAATTAATATAAATTTTATTTAAATTCCGTTTATGATCTAGAATAATACTCAATTTTACCTATCGCAACAGTGATCTGAATAATATGTTGAGAAGATTTTCGGCTCTAATTTCTTTATTCTTCTTCATTTATCTACATTTACTCCTTAGAATATAATATATAACACAAAGGCTTTTATTCAACTAATTAAAAATCCAATAGTGTTCTACAAATATATCCACAGTTAACTTTCTTACTATTGATAGGGATAATATTTTGACACCAATTAATGCACTATTTCGATAATGTTTGTCACTTTTATACAATTCCCAATTAGGATTCAATATACAATAAAAAAATTAATATAATCTTTCTATAAATTCCGTTTATGATCTAGAATGATACATAATTTTACCTATCGCAACAGTGATCTGACTAATATATTGAGAAGATTTTCGGCTCTAATTTCCTTATTCTTCTTCATTATTCTACTTTTACTCCTTACACAAAGTCTTTAATTCAACTTGGCTGGAAATCAGATAGTGTTCTAAATATATCCATATTTAACTTTCTAACAAATGACCGGAAAAATATTTTCGGACCAATTAATACAATATTTTAATTATGTTTGTCACTTTTCTACTATTCCCCATTAGGATTTAATATATTACAAAAAAATAATATAATTTTTATTTAAATTCCTTTTATCATCTAAAATAATACTCAATTTTACATATAGCAAAAGTGATCTGAATAATATGTTGACAAATTTTTCGGCTCTAATTTCATTATTCTTCTTCATTTTTCTACTTTTACTCATTAGAATTCAATATATAACACAAAGGCTTTTATTCAACTTATTTAAAATCGAATAGTGTTTTACAAATATGTCCAAAGTTAACATTCTTACGAATGATGCGGATAATATTTTGACACCAATTAATGCACTATTTCGATAATGTTTGTCACTTTTCTACATCTCCGCATTATAATTCAATATACTACAAAAAATGATATAATTTTTATTTATATACCGTTTATGATCTAGAATAATACTCAATTTTACCTATCGCAACAATGATCTGAATAATATGTTGACAAATTTTTTGGCTCTAATTTCTTAATTCTGCTTCATTTTACTACTTTTACTCATTAGAATTCAATATAAAACACAATGGCTTTTATGCAAGTTAATTTAAATCGAATAGTCTTCTACAAATATATCCATTGTTATCTTTCTAACCAATGACCGGAAAAATATATTGACACAAATTAATGCACTATTTCGATAGCGTTTGTCACTTTTCTACTATTCCCCATTAGGATTCAATATATTACAAAAAAATTAATATAACTTTTTTTTAAATTCCGTATATGATCTAGAATAATACTCAATTTTAACTATCGCAACAGTGATCTGAATAAGATATTGACAAGTTTTTCTGCTCTTATATCTTTATTCTTCTTTTTTTCTGTTTTTACTCATAAGAATTCCATATATAACACAAAGTTTTTATTCAAATAATTTAAAATCGAATAGTGTTCTACAAATATATCCACTATTAACTTTCTTACGAATGACCGGAAAATATTTTCATACCAATTAATACACTATTTTGATAATGTTTTTCACTTTTCTACAATTCCTCATTAGGATTCAATATATTACAAACAAATTAATAAAAATTTTATTTAAATTCCGTTTATGATCTAGAATATTACTCAATTTTACCTAACGCAACAGTGATCTGAATAATATGTTGACAATTTTTTCGGCTCTAATTTCTTTATTCTTCTTCATTTTTCTACTTTTACTCCTTAGAATATAATATATAACACAAAGGCTTTTATTCAACTTATTAAAAATCCAATAGTGTTCTAGAAATATATCCACAGTTAACTTTCTTACGAATGATGGGGGATAATATTTTGACACCAATTAATGCACTATTTTGATAATGTTTGTCACATTTCTACTATTCCCCATTAGGATTCAATATACTACAAAAAAATAATATAATTTTTATTTAAATTCCGTTTATGAACTAGAATAATACTAAATTTTACCTATAGCAACAGTGATCTGAATAACATGTTGACACATTTTCGGCTTTTATTTCTTTATTCTTCTTCATTTTTCTAATTTTACTCATTAGAATTCAATATATAACACAAAGGCTTTTATTCAACTTATTTAAAATCGAATAGTGTTCCAGAAATATATCCATTTTTATCTTTCAAACCAATGGCCGGAAAAATATATTGCCACAAATTAATGCATTATTTCGATAATGTTTGGCACTTTTCTACTATTACCCATTAGGATTCAATATATTACAAACAAATTAATATAAATTTTATTTAAATTCCGTTTTATATCTATAATAATACAAAATTTTACCTATCGCAGCAGTGATCTGAATAAGATGTTGAGAAGATTTTCGGCTCTAATTTCCTTATTCTTCTTCATTTTTCTACATTTACTCCTTAGAATATAATATATAACACAAAGGCTTTTATTCAACTAATTTAAAATCGAATAGTGTTCTACAAATATATCCACAGTTAACTTTCTTACTATTGATAGGGATAATATTTTGACACCAATTAATGCACTATTTCGATAATGTTTGTCACTTTTCTACAATTCCCAATTAGGATTCAATATACAATAAAAAAATTAATATAATTTTTCTATAAATTCCGTTTATGATCTAGAATGATACAAAATTTTACCTATCGCAACAGTGATCTGAATAAGATGTTGAGAAGATTTTCGGCTCTAATTTCTTTATTCTTCTTCATTATTCTACTTTTACTCCTTACACAAAGGCTTTAATTCAACTTATTTAAAATCGAATAGTGTTCTACAAATATATCCACTGTTAACTTTCTAACGAATGACCGGAAAAATATTTTCGGACCAATTAATACAATATTTTAATTATGTTTGTCACTTTTCTACTATTCCCCATTAGGATTTAATATATTACAAAAAATTAATATAATTTTTATTTAAATTCCTTTTATCATCTAGAATAATACTCAATTTTACATATGGCAACAGTGATCTGAATAATATGTTGACAAATTTTTCGGCTCTAATTTCTTTATTCTTCTTCATTTTTCTACTTTTACTCATTAGGATTCAATATATAACACAAAGGCTTTTATTCAACTTATTTAAAATCGAATAGTGTTCTACAAATATATCCAAAGTTTACTTTCTTACGAATGATGCGGATAATATTTTGACACCAATTAATGCATTATTCCGATAATGTTTGTCACTTTTCTACAATTCCCCATTAGGATTCAATATACTACAAAAAAATTAATATAATTTTTATTTATATACCGTTTATGATCTAGAATAATACTCAATTTTACCTATAGCAACAGTGATCTGAATAATATGTTGACGCATTTTTCGGCTCTAATTTCTTTATTCTTCTTCATTTTTCTAATTTTACTCATTAGATTTCAATATATAACACAAAGGCTTTTATTCAACTTTATTAAAATCGAATAGTGTTCCAGAAATATATCCATTGTTATCTTTCTAACCAATGACCGGAAAAATATTTTGACACCAATTAATGCACTATTTCGATAATGTTTGTCACTTTTCTACTATTCCCCATTAGGATTCAATATATTACAAAAAAATTAATATAATTTTTCTATAAATTCCGTTTATGATCTAGAATGATACACAATTTTACCTATCGCAACAGTGATCTGAATAATATGTTGACAAATTTTTCGGCTCTAATTTCCTTATTCTTCTTCATTTTTCTACTTTTACTCATTAGAATTCAATATATAACACAAAGGCTTTTATTCAACTTATTTAAAATCGAATAGTGTTCTACAAATATATCCAAAGTTAACTTTCTTACGAATGATGCGGATAATATTTTGACACCAATTAATGCATTATTCCGATAATGTTTGTCACTTTTCTACAATTCCCCATTAGGATTCAATATACTACAAAAAAATTAATATAATTTTTATTTATATACCGTTTATGATCTAGAATAATACTCAATTTTACCTATAGCAACAGTGATCTGAATAATATGTTGACGCATTTTTCGGCTCTAATTTCTTTATTCTTCTTCATTTTTCTAATTTTACTCATTAGATTTCAATATATAACACAAAGGCTTTTATTCAACTTTATTAAAATCGAATAGTGTTCCAGAAATATATCCATTGTTATCTTTCTAACCAATGACCGGAAAAATATTTTGACACCAATTAATGCACTATTTCGATAATGTTTGTCACTTTTCTACTATTCCCCATTAGGATTCAATATATTACAAAAAATTAATATAATTTTTCTATAAATTCCGTTTATGATCTAGAATGATACACAATTTTACCTATCGCAACAGTGATCTGAATAATATGTTGAGAAGATTTTCGGCTCTAATTTCCTTATTCTTCTTCATTTTTCTACTTTTACTCATTAGAATTCAATATATAACACAAAGGCTTTTATTCAACTTATTTAAAATCGAATAGTGTTCTACAAATATATCCACTATTAACTTTCTTACGAATGACCGGAAAAATATTTTCACACCAATTAATACACTATTTTAATTATGTTTGTCACTTTTCTACTATTCCCCATTAGGATTTAATATATTACAAAAAATTAATATAATTTTTATTTAAATTCCTTTTATCATCTAGAATAATACTCAATTTTACATATGGCAACAGTGATCTGAATAATATGTTGACAAATTTTTCGGCTCTAATTTCTTTATTCTTCTTCATTTTTCTACTTTTACTCATTAGAATTCAATATATAACACAAAGGCTTTTATTCAACTTATTTAAAATCGAATAGTGTTCTACAAATATATCCAAAGTTTACTTTCTTACGAATGATGCGGATAATATTTTGACACCAATTAATGCATTATTCCGATAATGTTTTTCACTTTTCTACAATTCCCCATTAGGATTCAATATACTACAAAAAAATTAATATAATTTTTATTTATATACCGTTTATGATCTAGAATAATACTCAATTTTACCTATAGCAACAGTGATCTGAATAATATGTTGACGCATTTTTCGGCTCTAATTTCTTTATTCTTCTTCATTTTTCTAATTTTACTCATTAGATTTCAATATATAACACAAAGGCTTTTATTCAACTTTATTAAAATCGAATAGTGTTCCAGAAATATATCCATTGTTATCTTTCTAACCAATGACCGGAAAAATATTTTGATACCAATTAATGCACTATTTCGATAATGTTTGTCACTTTTCTACTATTCCCCATTAGGATTCAATATATTACAAAAAAATTAATATAATTTTTCTATAAATTCCGTTTATGATCTAGAATGATACACAATTTTACCTATCGCAACAGTGATCTGAATAATATGTTGAGAAGGTTTTCGGCTCTAATTTCCTTATTCTTCTTCATTTTTCTACTTTTACTCATTAGAATTCAATATATAATACAAAGGCTTTTATTCAACTCATTGAAAATCGAATAGTGTTCTACAAATATATCCACTATTAACTTTCTTACGAATGACCGGAAAAATATTTTCACACCAATTAATACACTATTTTAATTATGTTTGTCACTTTTCTACTATTCCCCATTAGGATTTAATATATTACAAAAAATTAATATAATTTTTATTTAAATTCCTTTTATCATCTAGAATTATACTCAATTTTACATATGGCAACAGTGATCTGAATAATATGTTGACAAATTTTTCGGCTCTAATTTCTTTATTCTTCTTCATTTTTCTACTTTTACTCATTAGGATTTAATATATAACACAAAGGCTTTTATTCAACTTATTTAAAATCGAATAGTGTTCTACAAATATATCCAAAGTTAACTTTCTTACGAATGATGCGGATAATATTTTGACACCAATTAATGCATTATTCCGATAATGTTTGTCACTTTTCTACAATTCCCCATTAGGATTCAATATACTACAAAAAAATTAATATAATTTTTATTTATATACCGTTTATGATCTAGAATAATACTCAATTTTACCTATAGCAACAGTGATCTGAATAATATGTTGACGCATTTTTCGGCTCTAATTTCTTTATTCTTCTTCATTTTTCTAATTTTACTCATTAGATTTCAATATATAACACAAAGGCTTTTATTCAACTTTATTAAAATCGAATAGTGTTCCAGAAATATATCCATTGTTATCTTTCTAACCAATGACCGGAAAAATATTTTGACACCAATTAATGCACTATTTCGATAATGTTTGTCACTTTTCTACTATTCCCCATTAGGATTCAATATATTACAAAAAAATTAATATAATTTTTCTATAAATTCCGTTTATGATCTAGAATGATACACAATTTTACCTATCGCAACAGTGATCTGAATAATATGTTGAGAAGATTTTCGGCTCTAATTTCCTTATTCTTCTTCATTTTTCTACTTTTACTCATTAGAATTCAATATATAACACAAAGGCTTTTATTCAACTTATTTAAAATCGAATAGTGTTCTACAAATATATCCACTATTAACTTTCTTACGAATGACCGGAAAAATATTTTCACACCAATTAATACACTATTTTAATTATGTTTGTCACTTTTCTACTATTCCCCATTAGGATTCAATATATTACAAAAAAATTAATATAATTTTTATTTAAATTCCGTTTATGATCTAGAATAATACTCAATTTTACCTATAGCAACAGTGATCTGAATAATATGTTGACGCATTTTTCGGCTCTAATTTCTTTATTCTTCTTCATTTTTCTAATTTTACTCATTAGATTTCAATATATAACACAAAGGCTTTTATTCAACTTTATTAAAATCGAATAGTGTTCCAGAAATATATCCATTGTTATCTTTCTAACCAATGACCGGAAAAATATTTTGACACCAATTAATGCACTATTTCGATAATGTTTGTCACTTTTCTACTATTCCCCATTAGGATTCAATATATTACAAAAAAATTAATATAATTTTTCTATAAATTCCGTTTATGATCTAGAATGATACACAATTTTACCTATCGCAACAGTGATCTGAATAATATGTTGAGAAGATTTTCGGCTCTAATTTCCTTATTCTTCTTCATTTTTCTACTTTTACTCATTAGAATTCAATATATAACACAAAGGCTTTTATTCAACTTATTTAAAATCGAATAGTGTTCTACAAATATATCCACTATTAACTTTCTTACGAATGACCGGAAAAATATTTTCACACCAATTAATACACTATTTTAATTATGTTTGTCACTTTTCTACTATTCCCCATTAGGATTTAATATATTACAAAAAATTAATATAATTTTTATTTAAATTCCTTTTATCATCTAGAATAATACTCAATTTTACATATGGCAACAGTGATCTGAATAATATGTTGACAAATTTTTCGGCTCTAATTTCTTTATTCTTCTTCATTTTTCTACTTTTACTCATTAGGATTCAATATATAACACAAAGGCTTTTATTCAACTTATTTAAAATCGAATAGTGTTCTACAAATATATCCAAAGTTAACTTTCTTACGAATGATGCGGATAATATTTTGACACCAATTAATGCATTATTCCGATAATGTTTGTCACTTTTCTACAATTCCCCATTAGGATTCAATATACTACAAAAAAATTAATATAATTTTTATTTATATACCGTTTATGATCTAGAATAATACTCAATTTTACCTATAGCAACAGTGATCTGAATAATATGTTGACGCATTTTTCGGCTCTAATTTCTTTATTCTTCTTCATTTTTCTAATTTTACTCATTAGATTTCAATATATAACACAAAGGCTTTTATTCAACTTTATTAAAATCGAATAGTGTTCCAGAAATATATCCATTGTTATCTTTCTAACCAATGACCGGAAAAATATTTTGATACCAATTAATGCACTATTTCGATAATGTTTGTCACTTTTCTACTATTCCCCATTAGGATTCAATATATTACAAAAAAATTAATATAATTTTTCTATAAATTCCGTTTATGATCTAGAATGATACACAATTTTACCTATCGCAACAGTGATCTGAATAATATGTTGAGAAGATTTTCGGCTCTAATTTCCTTATTCTTCTTCATTTTTCTACTTTAACTCATTAGAATTCATTAAATAACACAAAGGCTTTTATTCAACTTATTTAAAATCGAATAGTTTTCTACAAATATATCCACTGTTAACTTTCTCATCAATGAATGGAAAAATGTATTGACACAAATTAAGGCATTATTTTGCTAATGTTTGTCACTTTTCTACTAATCCCCATTAAGAATCAATATATTTTTAAAAAACTGGTGTAAATTTAATTTAAATTCCGTTCATGACCTAGAATAATAATCAATTTTACGTATCGCAACAGTGATCTGAATAATATGTTGACAAATTTTTCGGCTCTAATTTCTTTATTCTTCTTCATTTTTCTACTTTTACTCATTAGAATTCAATATATAACACAAAGGCTTTTATTCAACTTATTTAAAATCGAATAGTGTTCTACAAATATATCCACTATTAACTTTCTTACGAATGACCGGAAAAATATTTTCACACCAATTAATACACTATTTTAATTATGTTTGTCACTTTTCTACTATTCCCCATTAGGATTTAATATATTACAAAAAATTAATATAATTTTTATTTAAATTCCTTTTATCATCTAGAATTATACTCAATTTTACATATGGCAACAGTGATCTGAATAATATGTTGACAAATTTTTCGGCTCTAATTTCTTTATTCTTCTTCATTTTTCTACTTTTACTCATTAGGATTTAATATATAACACAAAGGCTTTTATTCAACTTATTTAAAATCGAATAGTGTTCTACAAATATATCCAAAGTTAACTTTCTTACGAATGATGCGGATAATATTTTGACACCAATTAATGCATTATTCCGATAATGTTTGTCACTTTTCTACAATTCCCCATTAGGATTCAATATACTACAAAAAAATTAATATAATTTTTATTTATATACCGTTTATGATCTAGAATAATACTCAATTTTACCTATAGCAACAGTGATCTGAATAATATGTTGACGCATTTTTCGGCTCTAATTTCTTTATTCTTCTTCATTTTTCTAATTTTACTCATTAGATTTCAATATATAACACAAAGGCTTTTATTCAACTTTATTAAAATCGAATAGTGTTCCAGAAATATATCCATTGTTATCTTTCTAACCAATGACCGGAAAAATATTTTGACACCAATTAATGCACTATTTCGATAATGTTTGTCACTTTTCTACTATTCCCCATTAGGATTCAATATATTACAAAAAAATTAATATAATTTTTCTATAAATTCCGTTTATGATCTAGAATGATACACAATTTTACCTATCGCAACAGTGATCTGAATAATATGTTGAGAAGATTTTCGGCTCTAATTTCCTTATTCTTCTTCATTTTTCTACTTTTACTCATTAGAATTCAATATATAACACAAAGGCTTTTATTCAACTTATTTAAAATCGAATAGTGTTCTACAAATATATCCACTATTAACTTTCTTACGAATGACCGGAAAAATATTTTCACACCAATTAATACACTATTTTAATTATGTTTGTCACTTTTCTACTATTCCCCATTAGGATTTAATATATTACAAAAAATTAATATAATTTTTATTTAAATTCCTTTTATCATCTAGAATAATACTCAATTTTACATATGGCAACAGTGATCTGAATAATATGTTGACAAATTTTTCGGCTCTAATTTCTTTATTCTTCTTCATTTTTCTACTTTTACTCATTAGGATTCAATATATAACACAAAGGCTTTTATTCAACTTATTTAAAATCGAATAGTGTTCTACAAATATATCCAAAGTTAACTTTCTTACGAATGATGCGGATAATATTTTGACACCAATTAATGCATTATTCCGATAATGTTTGTCACTTTTCTACAATTCCCCATTAGGATTCAATATACTACAAAAAAATTAATATAATTTTTATTTATATACCGTTTATGATCTAGAATAATACTCAATTTTACCTATAGCAACAGTGATCTGAATAATATGTTGACGCATTTTTCGGCTCTAATTTCTTTATTCTTCTTCATTTTTCTAATTTTACTCATTAGATTTCAATATATAACACAAAGGCTTTTATTCAACTTAATTAAAATCGAATAGTGTTCCAGAAATATATCCATTGTTGTTTTTCTTATCAATGACCTGAAAAATATTTTGACACCAATTAATGCACTATTTCGATAATGTTTGTCACTTTTCTACTATTCCCCATTAGGATTCAATATATTACAAAAAAATTAATATAATTTTTATTTAAATTCCGTTTATGATCTAGAATAATACTCAATTTTACCTATAGCAACAGTGATCTGAATAATATGTTGACAAATTTTCGGCTCTAATTTCTTTATTCTTCTTCATTTTTCTAATTTTACTCATTAGAATTCAATATATAATACAAAGGCTTTTATTCAACTTAATTAAAATCGAATAATGTTCCAGAAATATATCCATTGTTATCTTTCTAACCAATGACCGGAAAAATATATTGACACAAATTAATGCACTATTTCGATAATGTTTGTCACTTTTCTACTATTCCCCATTAGGATTCAATATACTACAAAAAAATTAATATAATTTTTATTTAAATTCCGTTTATGATCTAGAATAATACTCAATTTTACCTATAGCAACAGTGATCTGAATAATATGTTGACACATTTTTCGGCTCTAATTTCTTTATTCTTCTTCATTTTTCTAATTTTACTCATTAGATGTCAATATATAACACAAAGGCTTTTATTCAACTTAATTAAAATCGAATAGTGTTCTACAAATATATCCACAGTTATATTTCTTACGAATGATGGAGCTAATATTTTGACACCAATTAATGCACTATTTCGATAATGTTTGTCACTTTTCTACTATTCCCCATTAGGATTCAATATACTACAAAAAAATTAATATAATTTTTCTATAAATTCCGTTTATGATCTAGAATGATACACAATTTTACCTATCGCAACAGTGATCTGAATAAGATGTTGAGAAGATTTTCGGCTCTAATTTCCTTATTCTTCTTCATTTTTCTACTTTTACTCATTAGAATTCAATATATAACACAAAGGCTTTTATTCAACTCATTGAAAATCGAATAGTGTTCTACAAATATATCCACTATTAACTTTCTTACGAATGACCGGAAAAATATTTTCACACCAATTAATACACTATTTTAATTATGTTTGTCACTTTTCTACTATTCCCCATTAGGATTCAATATATTACAAAAAATTAATATAATTTTTATTTAAATTCCGTTTATGATCTAGAATAATACTCAATTTTACCTATAGCAACAGTGATCTGAATAATATGTTGACAAATTTTTCGGCTCTAATTTCTTTATTCTTCTTCATTTTTCTACTTTTACTCATTAGAATTTCAATATATAACACAAAGGCTTTTATTCAACTTATTTAAAATCGAATAGTGTTCTACAAATATATCCAAAGTTAACTTTCTTACGAATGACCGGAAAAATATTTTGACACCAATTAATGCACTATTTCGATAATGTTTGTCACTTTTCTACTATTCCCCATTAGGATTCAATATATTACAAAAAAATTAATATAATTTTTATTTAAATTCCGTTTATGATCTAGAATAATACTCAATTTTACCTATCGCAACAGTGATCTGAATAATATGTTGACAATTTTTTCGGCTCTAATTTCTTTATTCTTCTTCATTTTTCTACTTTTACTCATTAGAATTCAATATATAACACAAAGGCTTTTATTCAACTTATTTAAAATCGAATAGTGTTCTACAAATATATCCACTATTAACTTTCTTACGAATGACCGGAAAAATATTTTCACACCAATTAATACACTATTTTAATTATGTTTGTCACTTTTCTACTATTCCCCATTAGGATTCAATATATTACAAAAAAATTAATATAATTTTTATTTAAATTCCGTTTATGATCTAGAATAATACTCAATTTTACCTATCGCAACAGTGATCTGAATAATATGTTGACAAATTTTTCGGCTCTAATTTCTTTATTCTTCTTCATTTTTCTACTTTTACTCATTAGAATTCAATATATAACACAAAGGCTTT
Source organism: Eudiplozoon nipponicum (assembly GCA_029291075.1). NCBI lineage: Eukaryota > Metazoa > Platyhelminthes > Monogenea > Mazocraeidea > Diplozoidae > Eudiplozoon > Eudiplozoon nipponicum. The sequence goes on from JAQBSW010008892.1 coordinate 20,756, forward strand.
TATTCAACTTATTTAAAATCGAATAGTGTTCTACAAATATATCCAAAGTTAACTTTCTTACGAATGATGCGGATAATATTTTGACACCAATTAATGCACTATTTCGATAATGTTTGTCACTTTTCTACTATTACCCATTAGGATTCAATATATTACAAAAAAATTAATATAATTTTTATTTAAATTCCGTTTATGATCTAGAATAATACTCAATTTTACCTATCGCAACAGTGATCTGAATAATATGTTGACAAATTTTTCGGCTCTAATTTCTTTATTCTTCTTCATTTTTCTACTTTTACTCATTAGAATTCAATATATAACACAAAGGCTTTTATTCAACTTATTTAAAATCGAATAGTGTTCTACAAATATATCCACTATTAATTTTCTTACGAATGACCGGAAAAATATTTTCACACCAATTAATACACTATTTTAATTATGTTTGTCACTTTTCTACTATTCCCCATTAGGATTTAATATATTACAAAAAATTAATATAATTTTTATTTAAATTCCTTTTATCATCTAGAATAATACTCAATTTTACCTATAGCAACAGTGATCTGAATAATATGTTGACAAATTTTTCGGCTCTAATTTCTTTATTCTTCTTCATTTTTCTACTTTTACTCATTAGAATTCAATATATAACACAAAGGCTTTTATTCAACTTATTTAAAATCGAATAGTGTTCTACAAATATATCCACTATTAATTTTCTTACGAATGACCGGAAAAATATTTTCACACCTATTAATACACTATTTTAATTATGTTTGTCACTTTTCTACTATTCCCCATTAGGATTTAATATATTACAAAAAATTAATATAATTTTTATTTAAATTCCTTTTATCATCTAGAATAATACTCAATTTTACATATGGCAACAGTGATCTGAATAATATGTTGACAAATTTTTCGGCTCTAATTTCTTTATTCTTCTTCATTTTTCTACTTTTACTCATTAGGATTCAATATATAACACAAAGGCTTTTATTCAACTTATTTAAAATCGAATAGTGTTCTACAAATATATCCAAATTTAACATTCTTACGAATGATGCGGATAATATTTTGACAACAATTAATGCATTATTACGATAATGTTTTTCACTTTTCTACAATTCCCCATTAGGATTCAATATACTACAAAAAAATTAATATAATTTTTATTTATATACCGTTTATGATCTAGAATAATACTCAATTTTACCTATAGCAACAGTGATCTGAATAATATGTTGACGCATTTTTCGGCTCTAATTTCTTTATTCTTCTTCATTTTTCTAATTTTACTCATTAGATTTCAATATATAACACAAAGGCTTTTATTCAACTTTATTAAAATCGAATAGTGTTCCAGAAATATATCCATTGTTATCTTTCTAACCAATGACCGGAAAAATATTTTGATACCAATTAATGCACTATTTCGATAATGTTTGCCACTATTCTACTATTTCCAATTAGAATTCTATATATTACAAAAAAGTTAATAGAAATTTTATTTAAATTCCGTTTATGATCTAGAATAATACTCAATTTTACCTATCGCAACAGTGATCTGAATAATAATGTTAAGAAGATTTTCGGCTCTAATTTCCTTATTCTTCTTCATTTTTCTAATTTTACTCATTAGAATTCAATATATAATACAACGGCTTTTATTCACCTCATTGAAAATCGAATAGTGTTCTACAAATATATCCACTATTAACTTTCTTACGAATGACCGGAAAAATATTTTCACACCAATTAATACACTATTTTAATTATGTTTGTCACTTTTCTATAATTACCCATTAGGATTCAATATACTACAAAAAAATTAATATAATTTTTATTTAAATTCCGTTTATGATCTAGAATAATACTCAATTTTACCTATAGCAACAGTGATCTGAATAATATGTTGACACATTTTTCGACTCTTATTTCTTTATTCTTCTTCATTTTTCTAATTTTACTCATTAGATTTCAATATATAACACAAAGGCTTTTATTCAACTTATTTAAAATCGAATAGTGTTCTACAAATATATCCAAAGTTAACTATCTTACGAATGATGCGGATAATATTTTGCCACCAATTAATGCATTATTCCGATAATGTTTGTCACTTTTCTACAATTCCCCATTAGGATTCAATATACTACAAAAAAATTAATATAATTTTTATTTATATACCGTTTATGATCTAGAATAATACTCAATTTTACCTATAGCAACAGTGATCTGAATAATATGTTGACGCATTTTTCGGCTCTAATTTCTTTATTCTTCTTCATTTTTCTAATTTTACTCATTAGATTTCAATATATAACACAAAGGCTTTTATTCAACTTTATTAAAATCGAATAGTGTTCCAGAAATATATCCATTGTTATCTTTCTAACCAATGACCGGAAAAATATTTTGACACCAATTAATGCACTATTTCGATAATGTTTGTCACTTTTCTACTTTTTCCCATTAGGATTCAATATATTACAAAAAAATGAATATAATTTTTCTATAAATTCCGTTTATGATCTAGAATAATACACAATTTTACCTATCGCAGCAGTGATCTGAATAATATTGTGACGCATTTTTCGGCTCTAATTTCTTTATTCTTCTTCATTTTTCTAATTTTACTCTTTAGATTTAAATATATAACACAAAGGCTTTTATTCACCTTTATTAAAATCGAATAGTGTTCCAGAAATATATCCATTGTTATCTTTCTAACCAATGACCGGAAAAATATTTTGATACCAATTAATGCACTATTTCGATAATGTTTGTCACTTTTCTACTATTCCCCATTAGGATTCAATATATTACAAAAAAATTAATATAATTTTTCTATAAATTCCGTTTATGATCTAGAATGATACACAATTTTACCTATCGCAACAGTCATCTGAATAATATGTTAAGAAGATTTTCGGCTCTAATTTCCTTATTCTTCTTCATTTTTCTACTTTTACTCATTAGAATTCAATATATAATACAAAGGCTTTTATTCAACTCATTGAAAATCGAATAGTGTTCTACAAATATATCCACTATTAATTTTCTTACGAATGACCGGAAAAATATTTTCACACCAATTAATACACTATTTTAATTATGTTTGTCACTTTTCTACTATTCCCCATTAGGATTTAATATATTACAAAAAATTAATATAATTTTTATTTAAATTCCTTTTATCATCTAGAATAATACTCAATTTTACATATGGCAACAGTGATCTGAATAATATGTTGACAAATTTTTCGGCTCTAATTTCTTTATTCTTCTTCATTTTTCTACTTTTACTCATTAGGATTCAATATATAACACAAAGGCTTTTATTCAACTTATTTAAAATCGAATAGTGTTCTACAAATATATCCAAAGTTTACTTTCTTACGAATGATGCGGATAATATTTTGACACCAATTAATGCATTATTCCGATAATGTTTTTCACTTTTCTGCAATTCCCCATTAGGATTCAATATACTACAAAAAAATTAATATAATTTTTATTTATATACCGTTTATGATCTAGAATAATACTCAATTTTACCTATAGCAACAGTGATCTGAATAATATGTTGACGCATTATTCGGCTCTAATTTCTTTATTTTTCTTGATTTTTCTAATTTTACTCATTAGATTTCAATATATAACACAAAGGCTTTTATTCAACTTTATTAAAATCGAATAGTGTTCCAGAAATATATCCATTGTTATCTTTCTAACCAATGACCGCAAAAATATTTTGATACCAATTAATGCACTATTTCGATAATGTTTGTCACTTTTCTACTATTCCCCATTAGGATTCAATAAATTACAAAAAATTTAATATAATCTTTCTATAAATTCCGTTTATGATCTAGAATGATACACAATTTTACCTATTGCAACAGTGATCTGAATAAGATGTTGAGAAGATTTTCGGCTCTAATTTCCTTATTCTTCTTCATTTTTCTACTTTTACTCATTAGAATTCGATATATAACACAAAGGCTTTTATTCAACTTATTTAAAATCGAATAGTGTTCTACAAATATATCCAAAGTTTACTTTCTTACGAATGATACGGATAATATTTTAACACCAATTAATGCATTATTCCGATAATGTTTTTCACTTTTCTGCAATTCCCTATTAGGATTCAATATACTACAAAAAAATTATCATAATTTTTATTTATATATCGTTTATGATCTAGAATAATACTCAATTTTACCTATAGCAACAGTGATCTGAATAATATGTTGACGCATTTTTCGGCTCTAATTTCTTTATTCTTCTTCATTTTTCTAATTTTACTCATTAGATTTCAATATATAACACAAAGGCTTTTATTCAACTTTATTAAAATCGAATAGTGTTCCAGAAATATATCCATTGTTATCTTTCTAACCAATGACCGGAAAAATATTTTGATACCAATTAATGCACTATTTCGATAATGTTTGTCACTTTTCTACTATTCCCCATTAGGATTCAATATATTACAAAAAATTTAATATAATCTTTCTATAAATTCCGTTTATGATCTAGAATGATACACAATTTTACATATTGCAACAGTGACCTGAATAATATATTGAGATGGTTTTCGGCTCTAATTGCCTTATTCTTCTTCATTTTTCTACTGTTACTCATTAGAATTCAATATATAATACAAAGGCTTTCATTCAACTCATTGAAAATCGAATAGTGTTCTACAAATATATCCACTATTAACTTTCTTACGAATGACCGGAAAAATATTTTCACACCAATTAATACACTATTTTAATTATGTTTGTCACTTTTCTACTATTCCCCATTAGGATTTAATATATTACAAAAAATTAATATAATTTTTATTTAAATTCCTTTTATCATCTAGAATTATACTCAATTTTACATATGGCAACAGTGATCTGAATAATATGTTGACAAATTTTTCGGCTCTAATTTCTTTATTCTTCTTCATTTTTCTACTTTTACTCATTAGGATTTAATATATAACACAAAGGCTTTTATTCAACTTATTTAAAATCGAATAGTGTTCTACAAATATATCCAAAGTTTACTTTCTTACGAATGATGCGGATAATATTTTGACACCAATTAATGCATTATTCCGATAATGTTTTTCACTTTTCTACAATTCCCCATTAGGATTCAATATACTACAAAAAAATTAATATAATTTTTATTTAAATTCCTTTTATGATCTAGAATAATACTCAATTTTACCTATAGCAACAGTGATCTGAATAATATGTTGACGCATTTGTCGGCTCTAATTTCTTTATTCTTCTTCATTTTTCTAATTTTACTCATTAGATTTCAATATATAACACAAAGCCTTTTATTCAACTTTATTAAAATCGAATAGTGTTCCAGAAATATATCCATTGTTATCTTTCTAACCAATGACCGGAAAAATATTTTGATACCAATTAATGCACTATTTCGATAATGTTTGTCACTTTTCTACTATTCCGCATTAGGATTCAATATATTACAAAAAAATTAATATAATTTTTCTATAAATTCCGTTTATGATCTAGAATGATACACAATTTTACCTATCGCAACAGTGATCTGAATAATATGTTAAGAAGATTTTCGTCTCTAATTTCCTCACTCTTCTTCATTTTTCTACTTTTACTCATTAGAATTCAATATATAATACAAAGGCTTTTATTCACCTCATTGAAAATCGAATAGTGTTCTACAAATATATCCACTATTAACTTTCTTACGAATGACCGGAAAAATATTTTCACACCAATTAATACACTATTTTAATTATGTTTGTCACTTTTATACTATTCCCCATTAGGATTCAATATATTACAAACAAATTAATGTAAATTTTATTTAAATTCTGTTTAATATCTAGAATAATACACAATTTTACCTATCGCAACAGTGATCTGAATAATATGGTGACAATTTTTTTCGGCTCTAATTTCTCTTATTATTCTTCTTCTCATTTTTCTACTTTACTCATTAGATTCAATATATAACACAAAGGATTTTATTCAACTTATTTAAAATCGAATAGTGTTCTACAAATATATCCACTATTAACTTTCTTACGAATGACCGGAAAAATATTTTCACACCAATTAATACACTATTTTAATTATGTTTGTCACTTTTCTACTATTCCCCATTAGGATTCAATATATTACAAAAAAATTAATATAATTTTTCTATAAATTCCGTTTATGATCTAGAATGATACACAATTTTACCTATCGCAACAGTGATCTGAATAAGATGTTGAGACGATTTTCGGCTCCAATTTTCTTATTCTTCTTCATTTTTCTACTTTTACTCATTAGAATTCAATATATAACACAAAGGCTTTTATTCAACTTATTTAAAGTCGAATAGTGTTCTACAAATATATCCACTATTAATTTTCTTACGAATGACCGGAAAAATATTTTCACACCAATTAATACACTATTTTAATTATGTTTGTCATTTTTCTACTATTCCCCATTAGGATTTAATATATTACAAAAAATTAATATAATTTTTATTTAAATTCCTTTTATCATCTAGAATTATACTCAATTTTACATATGGCAACAGTGATCTGAATAATATGTTGACGCATTTTTCGGCTCTAATTTCTTTATTCTTCTTCATTTTTCTAATTTTACTCATTAGATTTCAATATATAACACAAAGGCTTTTATTCAACTTTATTAAAATCGAATAGTGTTCCAGAAATATATCCATTGTCATCTTTCTAACCAAAGACCGGAAAAATATTTTGACACCAATTAATGCACTATTTCGATAATGTTTGTCACATTCTACTATTTCCCATTAGGATTCAATATATTACAAAAAAAATGAATATAATTTTTCTATAAATTCCGTTTATGATCTAGAATAATACACAATTTTACCTATCGCAGCAGTGATCTGAATAAAATGTTGAGAAGATTTTCGGCTCTAATTTCCTTATTCTTCTTCATTTTTCTAATTTTTACTCATTAGAATTCAATATATAACACAAAGGCTTTTATTCAACATTTTAAAATCAGATAGAGTTCCAGAAATATATCCATTGTTATCTTTCTTACGAATGACCGGAAAAATATTTTGACACCAATTAATGCACTATTTCGATAATGTTTGTCACTTTCTACTATTTCCCTATTAGGATTCAATATATTACAAATAATTAATATAATTTTTCTATAAATTCCGTTTATGATCTAGAATAATACACAATTTTACCTATCGCAACAGTGATCTGAAAAAGATGTTGAGAAGATTTTCGGCTCTAATTTCCGTATTCTTCTTCATTTTTCTACTTTTACATATTAGAAATCAAAATATAACACAAAGGCTTTTATTCAACTTATTTAAAATCGAATAGTGTTCTACAAATATATCCACTATTAATTTTCTTACGAATGACCGGAAAAATATTTTCACACTTATTAATACACTATTTTAATTATGTTTGTCACTTTTCTACTATTCCCATTAGGATTTAATACATTACAAAAAATTAATATAATTTTTATTTAAATTCCTTTTATCATCTAGAATAATACTCAATTTTATATATGGCAACAGTTATCTGAGTAATATGTTGACAAATTTTTCCGCTCTAATTTGTTTATTCTTCTTCATTTTTCTACTTTTACTCATTAGGATTTAATATATAACACAAAGGCTTTTATTCAACTTATTTAAAATCGAATAGTGTTCCTGATATATCCACAGTTCACTTTCTTACGAATGATGGGGATAATATTTTGAGACCAATTAATGCACTATTTCGATAATGTTTGTCACTTTTCTACTATTCCCCTTTAGGATTCAATATACCACAGAAAAATTAATATAATTTTTCTATAAATTCCGTTTATGATCTAGAATGATACACAATTTTAGCTATAGCAACTAAATTAAAATCGAATAATGTTCCAGAAATATATCCCTTGTTATCTTTCCAACCAATGACCGTAAAAATATATTGACACAAATTAATGCACTATTTCGGTTATATTTGTCACTTTTCTACTATTACCCATGAGGATTCAATATATTACAAATAAATTATATAATTTTTATTTAAATTCCGTTTATGATCTAAAATAATACTCAATTTAACCTATCGCAACGGTGATCTGAATAATATGTTGACAAATATTTCGGCTCCAATTAATTTATTCTTCTTCATTTTTCTACTTTTACTCATTAGAATTCAATATATAACACAAAGGCTTTTATTCAACTTATTTAAAATCGAATAGTGTTCTACAAATATATAAACAGTTAACATTCTCACGAATGATGGGGATAATATTTTGACACCAATTAATGAATTATTTCGATAATGTTTGTCACTTTTCTACTATTCCCCATTAGGATTCAATATACTACAAAAAATTAATATAATCTTTATTTAAATTCCGTTTATGATCTAGAATAATACTCAATATTAACTATAGAAACAGTGATCTGAATAATATGTTGACACATTTTCGTCTCTAATATCTTTATTCTTCTTCATTTTTCTAAATTTACTTATTAGAATTCAATATATAACACAAAGACTTTTATTGAACTTAATTAAAATCGAATTGTGTTCCAGGAATATATCAATTGTTATCATTCTAACCAATGACCATAAAAATATATTGACACAAATTAATGCACTATTTCGCTAATCTTTTCACTTTTATACTATTTACCCTTAGGAGTTCAATATACTACAAAAAAATTAATAGAATTTTTATATAAATGCCGTTTATGATCTAGAATGATACAAATTTTACCCATCGCAACAATGATCTCAATAAAATGTTGACAATTTTTCGGCTCTAATTTCCTTATTCTTCTTCAGTTTTCTACTTTTACTCATTAGAATTTATCATATAACACAAAGGCTTTTATTCAACTTATTTAAAATCGAATAGTGTTCTACAAATATATCCAAAGTGACTTTTCTTACGAATGATCGGATAATATTTTTGGAAATCAATTAATACACAATTTCGATAATGTTTGTCACTTTCTACTATTCCCTTTAGGATTCAATATACACAAAAAAAATTAATATATTTTTCTATAAATTCGTTTATGATCTAGAATGATACACATTTTAGCTATCACAACAGTGATCTGAATAAGATGTTGAAGATTTTCGGCTCTAATTTCTTTATTCTTATTCATTTCTACTTTACTCAGTAGAATACAAAATATGACACAAGGCTTTTATTCGCTTAATTAAAATCGGATAATGTTCCAGAAATATATCCATTGTTATCTCTCTAACCAATGACCGGAAAAATATATTGACACAAATTAATGCACTATTTCGGTTATGTTTGTCACTTTTCTACTATTTCCCATTAGGTTTCAATATATTACAAACAAATTATATAATTTTTATTTAAATTCCGTTTATGATCTAAAATAATACTCAATTTTACCTATCGCAACAGTGATCTGAATAATATATTGACAAATTTTTCGGCTCCAATTTCTTTATTCTTCTTCATTTTTCTACTTTTACTCATTAGAATTCAATATATAACACAAAGGATTTTATTCAACTTATTTAAAATCGAATAGTGTTCTACAAATATATCCACAGTTAACTTTCTTACGAATGATGGGGATAATATTTTGACACCAATTAATGCACTATTTCGATAATGTTTGTCACTTTTCTACTATTCCCCATTAGGATTCAATATATTACAAAAAATTAATATAATTTTTATTTAAATTCCGTTTATGATCGAGAATAATACACAATTTTACCTATAGAAACAGTGTTCTGAATAATATGTTGACACATTTTCGTCTCCAATTTCTGTATTCTTCTTCATTTTTCTAATTTTACTTATTAGAATTCAACATATAACACAAAGGCTTTTATTGAAATTAATTAAAATCGAATTGTGTTCCAGGAATATATCAATTGTTATCTTTCTAACCCATGACCGGAAAAATATATTGACAAAAATTAATGCATTAGTTCGATAATGTTTGTCACGTTTCTACTATTACCCATTAGGATTCAATATATTACAAAAAAATTAATATAAATTTTCTTTAGATTCCGTTTATGATCTAGAATAATAGTCAATTTTACCTATCGCATCAGTGATCTGAATAATATGTTGACAATTTTTTCGGCTCAAATTTCCTTATTCTTCTTCATTTTTCTAATTTTACTCATTAAAATTTAATATATAACACAAAGGCTTTTATTCAACTTATTTAAAATCGAATAGTGTTCTACAAATATATCCACTATTAACTTTCTTATGAATGACCGGATAAATATTTTCACACCAATTAATACACTAATTTAATTATGTTTGTCACTTTTCTACTATTCCCCATTAGGATTTAATATATTACAAAATATTAATATAATTTTTATTTAAATTCCTTTTATCATCTAGAATAATACTCAATTTTACATATGGCAACAGTCATCTGAATAATATGTTGACAAATTTTTCGTCTCTAATTTCTTTATTCTTCTTCATTTTTTTACTCTTACTCATTAGGATTCAATATATAACACAAAGGCTTTTATTCAACTTATTTAAAATCGAATAGTGTTCTACAAATATATTCAAAGTTTACATTCTGACGAATGTTGCGGATAATTTTTTGACACCAATTAATGCATTATTCCGATAATGTTTGTCACTTTTCTACAATTCCTCATTAGGATTCAACATACTACAAAAAAATTAATATAATTTTTTATTTATATACCATTTATGATCTAGAATAATACTCAATTTTACCTATAGCAACAGTGATCTGAATAATATGTTGACGCATTTTTCGGCTCTAATTTCTTTATTCTTCTTCAT
>JAQBSW010008893.1:0-31615 GCA_029291075.1 Eudiplozoon nipponicum
CTGAAATTATAGCACCACCATCCTTAAATAATCCTGGAAGCAAATCATCGGGGCCTGCGCCTTTACGGCGTTTAAGAAATAGGATGGCATGACGTACTTCTAACTCTGATGAATCTTCGAGATTAACATTCCACTCTGTTGAGGCAGACATGCCTTCAGGAATCGGAACTGGCGCGGGTGCCCAAGAAAATTGATCTTTGAAGTGTTCAGCCCACCTATCAAGACGATTTATTTTATCGGTTATTAAATGGTTGCTACTATCATTTATAGTTTCACTAACTTTTAATTTTCTCGGACCTTTTGCACGAATAAGTTGTAACAAACAGCGACTATTACCTGACGCGAACGCTTCTTCCATTTCTTCAGCCTTTCTGGTCCAAAATTTTTTAAGATCGACATTTAAACTGCACTTAAGTTGGCGTCTTATATTGCGACGAGTATTATTATAAGTGGAGCCAGGTGAAATTTTGCGCCTTGCTTCGAGTATCTCCATAGATTTTACAGAGAGCTAATGATTATTTCTACGGGGACCTGCACTGCCACATACAGTAGTAACTGCATTGTGCATAGTTTAACATATCTTGGACCAAAGTAAATTCGGATTTTCACCATCTAGACTAATTAAATAAGACTTAACAATATTTTCATATTTTTGTCGGATGGACGGTTGATCGATTTTGCCTACATCAATCTGGGGGTTATTCTTAATCATTTCCCGGAAAATTTTAGTGTAAATCTACAACGAATAAGTGCATGGTCCGAGTCGGCATAAGTGTTCCAAAAAGTTCAACAATCCTGGATGCAACCACGCCATCTATAACTAATTGCTACAGGATCTATTTGAGTCTACCGTTGTCCAGGTGCTGGAGGACGCCATTAAGCACAACGTCTAACACTACGTCTGAAGTTTGTACTACTTAAATATAATCTATGTTCACCATTATCGTTGCGCGTCGAGCTTAAAGTGTATCTTCCACCTAAATGAAATTCTGCGTTACTTAAGCGCACAACTTGAGCATTCATGTCACCCATAACCATGATTGTATCTGAACCTCGTGCTCCACTTAGTAACGATCTTAGTTCGGAGTAAAAAGCTTCTTTGCCTTCGTCTGTGCTGCTATCGTTGGAAGCATATGCAGATACAACGAATTCGCAACATTTTTAACGGGTTTGTTCATTGATTTTAGTAGATGTATTTAAACGTGCCTTACATAGTCGACTATTTACAGGGATCCAATAAATTAAGCAAGTTTCAGCTCGTGCGCTAAGAACAATACCAACGCCCCATTTATCGGCTAGAGAGAACTCTTTGTAAACAGATGTTCGAAGCCAAAAACTCGTAGATAGGGATGGTGCAACCAGTTCTGTAATGCACGTAGCACCCTGTGTTCTAGATTCAGATACGCAACATATGTCAATTCCTAATTTATCCAACGTACGTGCAAGGGATTCTTGTTGCCCAAGTTGTTCTAATGTTCGCACATTAAATGCGCCTACGTTAAAACCTAACCTAGGTTTAATGAATGATCGTCTACTAGACCTATTTTCGATATTTGGCAACCTGATATTGGGCTCACTGATATGATCTACACCAACCATATTCATAGTATCTAAAAGAGCGTTATTGTTAGATTGAGAAGAGGAAGTGGAAGGAAAGGAGGCAGAATCAGAGATAAAGTTGCCTGCAGTAGCCCGAATTAGCTTATCCACCCTGTGTGGCTCAGCGGATATGACGACCTTTTTTATACTGCGCGACGGCCGATGAAATATGTAATCATTGTAAGTTGTGTTTGTCATGGTTATATGTGGACTGTAAAGTAATACTAGGTCGCCCATTCCTAGTGATGGTTTGTATTCGGAGTTTATCTTCTCTTAGATAGTCTGTTCGACGACTGATTAAATACAATGTGATTGGTGTTTACTTCAAGCTCGCAAACTTGATTTAACGAATTGTTACCACCACCAGGCAATCATCAAATGTTTAATTGTATTATATATATATATATATATATATATATATATATATATATATATGGCGAAACTCAAAATATTTATGTTCGTAACTGTAGAAATTGTACAGCTGGCATTTACAGTGAAGTACAATGTACGCGCGACTACTTGAGATGAGAGCCGCAGATCTGTTTTTTCTTTCCTTATATATGCATTGTGATTTGATCCTTGCTAGGAAGTTTACCGTCATACACTGATAATGATTATGGAAGGTCGTAGCACGTCAATACGTGCAACTGTTGATTGTTTTGCTATGTTGTTCGACGAATGGTTAAATACAATGGGGTTGGTGCTTACTTCAAGCTCGCAAAGTTGAATTAAATAATTGGAATAGATTTTATTGACTAAATACACGCACCATTTTGCGCTCTCAAATTGCACCGCCTCTATATTTTGTATGACGTCGTTGCTTTTAATGACTACACGACCGCCTTTAAATCCGTGATAAGTAAGATGTTAATGCGAGTTACATTTAATAATAACTTACTGGCCAAAATTGTTTGACTTCTTGAAACCATGTTATTTTGACTCTTCAGTCTCTATTTGGATTATTACCATACTCTATAAAACGTTTGAGATTATCCACATGTTCCTTTTAGGCTGTGTCGTTTCTTCCATCGTGTTCAATTATATCGGTGCAGCCTTTGCTTAGGTCTCTCGAACACTCGAAGGAGTGGAGATTAAGGATGTTGATCGGTTTGCTAATCTCAAATACACTGACGATGCTGTTTTGTTATCGATATTGCATGACGAATTACAGAGAGTTATGAACTGCGCTAGGGTAGTGCCAATTCAGTACTATTTCAAACAAAATTCTTCTAAAGTGATCTCTATGCCCAATTTTAAGTTGAAACCAAAGATATTGCCGAAAGGCTTTCTGCTGCCAATTGTCAATGTTTTCATCACACTAGAATTCTGGGTGGCTTTGGCCCGTTCGACTTCCGCTGAGATGTTCACACATATTTTCCTTGCAGGTTGTGCAATCCGTTGGATTTGCCTATTTATTGTATTAGGCACGTAACGCAAAGCCCTCAAGCCAAGTATACTGTCGGCTCTTAGTTTTTTATCTGCTAAATTATTTTAGATTTTCAGCTGCGCTTTCGGCGCCTGTACAGATTTTAAAATTAATTTACGTGCTCGGCTTGGTTTTGGTTATTGCTAGCCGATCGTCAGGAATCATTGATCTGGAGCAATGTTTACTAGCCGACAAAATAATCCCGGCCGCTATTTCGCATATTGTTACCATCCAACCTTGTTATAAGATGCATATTGCGTTGGCTTATGCACTATTAATTAACATCACTTACACGTCCCTCTCATCAGAATACTAGCAGCAACTTCTTTTGATGGCGGGAACCACAATAGCTACATCAACAATATAGTTGCTGGAAAGTATTGTTCGTGTTAACTTTCACTTAATCGCGCCGTAGCGTTCCCTCACCGACCAGGATACACTTAAATTGCCAGAGGCTCTTCTGGGATCCACAGCGTGGGAGACGGTCTACTATTTATTTATTTACATTTACATGTTGGCTAAACACCTTTAAATTTAAAATAGTGTGTTTCATAATTAATTTCAAGTTCAACTAATTAGGATATTAAGAACACAGACCGATATGTTCACTTTTGAGTGGCAGAGACAAGAAATTATCTTGCAGTATTTTGTTTAAAATGCTCCTTTGTTTGTTTTCACCTTATTCGTGGTTTCTGCCTTATCTGCGCATCAATATTAAATTTAAAATTATATGAATAGTTTACCTTTGGTAAAGCCAGTAAAGCTATTTCCATTTTAAGCGCTTTTCAGTGAATAAATTTCTTTGGTTTCTTTTACGTGCTAAAAAATACGTAAACAATGGTTCTAAAAGGCTCTCTGCTCACAAAGCAGTATTTACCATTCCTCTCGACGGAGTCATGTTTTCCGGCAATTTAAAACAGATTAACGCCAATTCATGGTTCTCTGGACTATACTTTGTTCGGCGTTCGAATGGTGTTGCACAACTACAAGATTATTGATCTACTTTCTGTGCGCTTCCAAATAAGTCAGGGATTTATATGAAGCGTCCTTCTCCCTACATAATTGTTCTAATATGAATCTTTATATCCTATTGGCCAGATTGTAATTATGAATATTTAGTTAAAATAGCGCCAGTACTGTGAGTCTGCAATGTTTAGTAGCGAGCATTTACAATTTATCGGGAGGAGTGTCAATATATATATATATATATATATATTATAACATTGTCGGGATCAGATTGTTGCTTGTTGCGGTCTTTATAATATTTGGTGCACTGAGCGGATTTTAGATTTGGCAGTGGAATTGCCTTTTTGATATGGGAGGCTGTTGTAATTCGTTCGCAGAACGAACCACTCATATACGTCGGATCTATGCTTACAAAGGTATCAGTTGAGGCAAGTTTTAATGGTAGCACACCAAATTAATTGTTTAAAGTTAACCCATTAACTGATGAAATTTACAACTTCATATTCAAATATGAATTGTATTCTACCAATTATAATCTATTTTCATTTCTTAGGAATGACTTTAGTTTATTTAACTGTTATTATTAAGGAAGAGTTGTTTCGTTGCTAGATTATGTGCAGATAGCATTGAAATCAAGTTTAAAAATTATAAATAAACAGAAATCCAGAATTTGTTTTCGATCGTGCATAATCATGTAGTAACCATAAGTGCAAAGAGTGGACGGGTTTTGGTCTATTTGTTCAATGGCGTAGCACGACGGAAAACAGGCGTACTGGTATCAGACTTCGATGTACATTGTAAATGTTCTGAAATCCTGTTATGCAGCCTTAACGCTTTGTAGGTTCGCATTTATTAATCTTGACTGGAATGTCGGCAGCACACTTTACGTGATCAAAAAAATATATCTCGAGCCTTGATAAACTTCATATAAGTTATTTGATCTAACTGTCGTTTATTGCGAAGATGACTATATTCATTAATCAAGTTTGTTGCAGTTAAACAACAGAAACAAAAAAATCTGCGAGTGCTCTATTATTTATGTCTGCGATCGTGAGCGGTTGAAACTGGTCAGTGCGTTTTTTCACTGGATGGTTTACAGTGTATTTTTCGAAGCATTCATTGTTTCTACATTGTTTTCTCTGTTTTAGCGTTGCAAAATATGGTTTATTTTTTCAACGGGGCTTACAGTCAAGATGTTTTAACCAAAGTTATAGATAACTTCAAAGCGCAGCATGATTCCGCTATAAGCACAGATGTGGTTATTGTGTGTGGCAATGTGGAACTGAAAGCGCATCGATTCATTTTGTCAGCATTTTCCCCCTTTTTTCATGGCATGTTCACAACATCATTTCCCGAGTCCTCGTCGTGCACAGTCCATTTGAATAGTTTTGATGCTAAAGCATTGGCCAGCATTCTGGAGTATATGTACACTCACAATATTTCTATAGGGGAGGAGAATGTCGAGTCATTATTGATCACAGCTGATATACTTCAAGTCGATTTTGTTAAAGAAGCGGCTAGTACATTTATGCAGACGAAAAACAGTATCTCAAATAACAATGTTCTGTCGCGTCTCTATTTCTCCTACCTCTACAATTGGGATGACTCTCTTAAGAAGACCTGCCTCAAATATCTATATTCAGATATGGACACATTTTTGTTCGATCCCCTACTCTTATGCCTGTCACACACTGTTTTGGAGGACATACTTTCTTCTGATATGCTGGTTGTGAAATCTGGTGAATTTGAGCTACTACATTTGATATCTCGTTGGTATGCAAAACAGAAACACCAGAGAAAACAATTTCTTGAAGCTATTCAGTCGACAAATACGTCAGAATATTTAGTTCCGGACGAGAAAGATGATAATGACGATCTGCTAGATATAGGCAAACGTCTATTGCAAAATTGTGTGCGTTTTTGTTTAATGAATAATAGCGAACTTCAGCATTTGGTTGCACCACACCGAGAGTTACTGTCTAATAAAACTAGTACTTCTCCGCATTCTACAACACCACCGCTAAACAATTGTTCAGAACTGGCATTGCACAATGACTTGAACTGTGGAAAACACGTAAATGTTTCTATTTCGGAATCATTGTCAGTTGCCGCAAAGGTTGCATCGCTTGACAAGAAAATCTTGGAGATTGCGCGTCCACTTGCTCTAAATGCAATAAGTAGCATAAATGAAGAAATGGCTCTTTTAAAAGCTAACGGTATACCCGAATCGAAATTGAGTGAATATGTGCACAATGCGTGGCGTCGCGGCTGTCAAGTGCCCACGTTCATTGTCGCTGGGGGAATAAGAACGAAAGCCCGTACTAAAGTAAATACGCTTTACAATAGACTGCATTGCTTTAAATTAGATCTCGACTTACCACCTGTCTTGTTGCCCGCTAGGAAAAAGCAAGATCTAAGTAAAATAAATTCTAACACAATTATGGATTGCAGCACTATTATTACGGACAATATGCAAAGCAATACAAGTAATGATAGCAGTGGTAGTGTTGTTATCGAGGGCAGTATTCATGATGACAAAAGTATTACAAATCAAGCGGTTTCTTCTGGACAAGACGAAATAACTGAATTAGAAAATTTCAAAAGTGTTCCACGGTCACGAACAACATCGCATAGTTGGTCGTTAAGTAGAATATTCAGCAAACGGAATATAGGCAGCAATCAAAATAGTGAAAACGAAGACAACGAATATATCCTTGCTAATGCTGGTAGAGTTGGTGTACCGAAGAGTGAGTTTATGTCAGCGCCGCTTCACGTGAATTCACTCCCTTTGCCTGTCTGGGGTGCTCAGCTCGTGTACGTGCCTGGCTTAGACAGTGCCATACGACGCAGATACGGAATTTTGGCGCTTGTTGGCGGTTGTGCCAAGGCTCCGCATACACCAGCGGAAAAGTCACACCTAAAATTGCGTCTTCCAAAGTTTAAGTGGATTCCGACTACAAATGCTGACCAAGTCGTGGATTATACCATGGCCAATTACGAAGGCACAAATTATGTTCAGTTGTACGACGTCGAACGAGACACGTGGTTCATTGGTCCGTCAATGCATAAACGACGACGTTTGCATGCTGCTTGCGCCACGGACAAACAGGTTGGATTTTTTGCAATTGATAATGTTCATTTAATTAGAAGTTAACTGCAGTACATGGTTCTGCTATGCTAAGTTTTTCTTTAGTAAAATAATTGAGTCAAAGTTAAACATCAGCACTACCAAACAATGTTGAATTTTAAAAAGCATACGATGTCTTTTCGGTGCATTAGATTCCAACTGACATCGTTATGTTCAGGTGCCTAGAACGTTTATTGCCCGATCTGAATTAAAAAAATACATTTAAAATTTCACAGTAGCGCTTTCGCTCCATCTTGTCAAGCGGTTTTGCTGTAGGTATCAACCAAAGAATATGTTATTTTTAGATAGAAAATCAGTCCACACTTAAAAAGTTATATATATATATATATATATATATATATATATATATATATATTTATGAAGGGAATACACTATTACTAAAAATAATACTTCTGCTAATACTGCAACTAATGCCACTACCACTACTAAAA
The DNA here is from genome assembly GCA_029291075.1 of Eudiplozoon nipponicum. Lineage (NCBI taxonomy): Eukaryota > Metazoa > Platyhelminthes > Monogenea > Mazocraeidea > Diplozoidae > Eudiplozoon > Eudiplozoon nipponicum. Next base: position 7,571 of record JAQBSW010008893.1, read on the forward strand.
CAACTACCGCTACTAATAACAAATTAGTTCAGTTGTGACCAGAAGGATAAACCAAAGGCAGCATGAACAGAAAGTATAATCTCATGCACATTAGTTTCGTGTTTACTGGCGACTCATCAGTAGGAGCCGGTATTACGCCCTTTAACCACTATATATTTGGTAGAAGAATGTACAATAATAGGACGGTACAATCTCCCAGACGAATGTGTAAACCTGTAATAGTGAAGCTAACATCATCTAAACTCAACGACAATGCGACTTCAATGCTAACTCACACTATATAATATATAAATTTATATATATATATATATATATATATATAAATTTATGCTACAGTTCACCCAAATTGAGAATTACAACAATTTCCGAACACCTGTTACTCCAGTTAAACCATACACTCTAGCCTTCATCGATATCAGTTATCACATTTCGCGGTAAGCATGACATCATTCAATTCAATATATTACAGTTAAATACTGTTTGTTGCGAAGAACTTATATATATGCAAGTATGTATTAGGTTTTGCGAACCTAGTAACAAATTAGTTGAGTTGTGACCAGAAGGATAAACCACATTCTTCTACCAAATATATAGTGGTTAAAGGGCGTAATACCGGGTCCTACTGATGAGTCGCCAGTAAGCACGAAACGAATGTGCATGAGATTATACTTTCCGTTCATGCTGCCTTTGGTTTATCCTTCTGGTCACAACTGAACTAATTTGTTACTAGGTTCGCAAAACCTAATACATACTTGCCTATATATTAGCTCTTCGCAACAAACAGTATTTAACTGCCGCTACTTCTTAAAAAGCTACTACCACCACTACTACTACTGCTACTACTAAAGAAACAACTATTACTACTACTACTAAAAATAACACTACTGCTACTAAAGCTACTACTACTACTACTACTACTACCACTAATTATGCTACTTCTAAAACAGCTATTATTAAAAATGCTACTACTGCTACCACTTCTACCACTACTTATGCTACTTCTGAAACATCAACAATATCTACTACTACTACTACTACTGTAACTATTAAAATAAATACTAAACCTACAACTACTGCTACTGTTACTAATACCATTGCTACTACTAATAATACTACTACTACTACTAGTACCAGTGCTACTGCTACTAATACTAACACTACTACTGATAATTCTAAAACAGATACTACTACTACCAATGCTACTAAAAACGTTACTATTACTACTACTACTTCTACTACTACTACTACTATTACTACTACTACTACTACTACAACTACAACTATTGATGCTGCTACTTTTAAAATTATTGATACTACTAATGTTGCTTCTGACACTACTACTACATATATTAATACTACTACTGCTAGTACTACTGTTACTACTGCTAATAATGCTACTATAACTACTGCCAGCACTACTACTAATACCCTTAAAATTGCTATTGTTACTACTAAAAAAGCTACTACTACTACTACTACTAATACTACTGCTAATGTTACTACTTATACTGAAGCTATTGCCACTACCACTGCTATTACTAATAATATGACTACTGCTGCTACTATTTCTGATGCTGCTGTTACGTCTTCTACTACTAATAATACTGATGATGCTACTAATACTATTACTGCCATCCCCACAATCACCACCCAACGCTAAACTAGCTTAATTTACTGATGCTTCATTGCCGCATAGCTTTGAAATTCATTCGGATGTGCGGGCTATAAATGAACAATAGATCGCCATTCCTTATGATGGATTCCTAATGTTGGCCTGACCTCTCATCTGAGTTTGCTTGTTATAATAAACTCTAGCATTGGTTTAGCTTTGTCAGCACAGCTTAAAGAGATACTTAGGCATACAAGCCATCACACCGGGGGCATGGTCCAGTCTCGATTGTTTGTAGCCTTGTATCGTCTCCGCTTGACCTAAAGAAGCTAAAAGAGTACGCCATGGTGGCATATTTCGGGATCTCGTTAATAGAAACTATGGGATACGAAACAAAAGATTTACAATTAATCTTCCTCTAGGGTATCTCGCTAGCTCACCTACCCGTGATGCTGGTGACTTTTTTATTCGACAGTGTGATGGCCTTATCCTTATGTCCTAGTGGGTCATACTGCGCACTTAGTACTGTGTCGGCCTTCGCGTGTGATAACCCAAAGTGCCTTACCTTCGTAGTCTTTCTGAATAGGTAAAGAAGACGCATTTACTTCATTCTACTTCCTTTTGTTAATTCCTTTTTTTCCCCTACTCCTTGTTTTCCTTGTTCTTGTTCTTCTTCATCTTCTTTCTCGTCCATGAACAGTATTTATATTGAACAGTAAGTATTGTGAAGCGATACCGTGAAATCAAATGCGATCTTGTATAACGAATTTCGTCTTGCTATTCAGCTTATTAAGTCTAAGGGGTGTGTTCTAATGGAGGTGTTTGGTAGCTGCGTTTTCGTGTGTGGTTTTGGAAAGTTTTTCCATCGAGGTTAGACAACTTCTTCTTTATATAAGGTCTCAGTCATGTACCAGGTTTACTAATTCTAATGGTGCTTTAAATTAAATATGTTGTACAACAGGGAGTCGATTAATTTACCTGTCCTTGTTGAGCGCAACAAAGTATTTGCATCCACTGTCCTCCGTATGATTCAGAACAATTCGACTTCAGGTTTACGAAGCGTTTGTTTAACGGAAAGCACATCCTACAAACAATTTGAAAATCAATAAGTCAAGTAGAATATTTAATTTAAACTGTCTCATAAATAATAAAACGAGCATTGTTTGTGCGGGCGGTGCTAACAATCGCTATAATCAAGATTGTGATCTTGATATAAAAACCTGATTCATTAATTACTTACATTTGTCCATATAAACTAAGAATTATATAGTTTAGAAAAGGACATTCATCCAGTAGATCGATTTCGTCCTTATTGGAATTTCATCACGTACCGGCCAGAATTTACCGTGGGCAGGGCTCGAACCTGTGCACGTCTGCTTTGGAATCTGCAGCTCTAACCACTGTGCCACCCTGCCACACACTACACAGAATTTTAAGTTATTTACTAACTAATGTAACTCCGTTAGTCTTTTTTCTTTAAGGTGGAGCTCATATTGCATCCATTTAGACCCAAAGTTATCACTAATTATAACCATAGAAATGACCCTATAGCCATAGAAATTCCGGCCTGACGACCGGCGGGCACAAGCTAGTCAACCCGGGAATGATAGCATGAACCTTGCCGGGTCTAAAAGAGACACAGCCATTATCCAGATTCATGTGGAGCCTCGTGTTTGGTCTAACTGCGCAGAACCTTTTATTGTTAAATGTGTAGTGACGGAATGAGAGCAAGCTTTCCAGATGCGAAGAGTAAGTTCCAGCTGCTGATGGAGACTGGCGCCAATCATTTGAGCAGATAGTGCTAATCAGCCTTTGTTGGCAAACTATTTAGGAGAAGAAAAACTCTGAATAAAAACCATAACTAAGAATGGGTGACCTAGCGTTCTTTTATAGTCCACATATAACCATGAACAAAACAAATTTATTTATGACGTGATACAGTGAAAGCCACAAGGAAGCTGTATTGCTGATGGCGCCTTGCCCTAATGCTGACTTGGCCATAATGGTGTTGTCGAGAGGTTTAGTTTTCCGCGTGTCTGTGAGTAATCTTCATAAATAACTAGTTTGAAATTTCGATCCAAATGGATGACATATGAACTCCACCTAAAGTAAAATGACTAATCGAGTTACATTAGTTTCTATATAACTGAAAATTATGTATAGTGAACGACATAGTGGCTCAGTGGTTAGAACACAAGATTCCGAAGTTGACGTGCCCAGGTTCGAGCCCTGTCCGCTGCATATACGCTGCAGTAAGTGATAAGTTCCCAATAATGTCGAAGCCGGTCTACTGGATGAATTGACTTTTCTAAACTATACAATTCTTAGTTTATACTGGCAAATGTATGTAATTAATGTGTCAGATGTTTGTATCAAAATCGCAATCTTGATTATAATAATTGTTATCACCACCCGCGCAACCAATATTCATTTAATTATATAAATATTTATTCCATTATCACTTCCCCATGTAACGTGTTATCAGTTCAGTAATAACAGATTGGGGATGGTTAGTTGGAACTTTGGGTATAAATTGATGCCATATGAGCTCCACCTAAAAGAAAACAAGAATAAACGAATTACATAAGTGGCTATTATTGAAAATTGTGTGTAGTGTGCGGTAGTGTGGCTCATTGATTTGAGCACCAGATTCCGAATCGTTTCTTGTTCACGGCAAATTCTGGCCAGTACGTGATGAGTTCCCAGTAAGGACGAAATCAGTCTACTGGATGAATTGCCTTTTCTACACTATACAATTCTTATTTTATACTGACAAATGTAAGTAAGTAATTGGTGTGGTGTTTAGATCAATATCGCCACCTTGATTTTTATAATTTTCTCATTTATACTTATTGTTAGATCTCTGAAGCATAGCTGTCTTTTCATTAGTTATTTTTATGTAAAATTTGTTTATGTATGTGTCTGTATGTGTACACTCATCGCAATAAAATTACAGTGATTTAATAACAAATACTGACGACTCACTAGATAAGCCTACGTTATGCTTGTGTGTGTGTGTTCTCGTCTGTTTTGAATTGGGGAGTAACGAATTACTGCACGTGTACACTCATCCAAGTGAAATTGCAGCGATTTAAATACATCTGACGATTCATTATATTAGCGTATACCACGCCAGTATGTGTATGTGTGTAGCACTTTTTTAGGACTGAGAAATTGTCTGGTAGATATAATTAGCGGCACGTGTATCACTCATTCAGCTTAAAATAAAAGGATAAATACCAATTCCTATTTGCACACGTCAGACCAATTTTTAAAATTACTTTCCTAAGTGAAGTAATTACGAGTGGCGTCTCGGTAAGGAGGTACCAGGATACTGCGAATACCCGAACGCAAAATTTTAACAGTAAATAATTAAGAGTTAGTAAAATTAAATTAGAAAAGGATAACCTGTTTTAGTAGGATAGAAAGTTAAAATAAAAATGAAAAAGGTGTCATAAAATATTACCTGATCTGCGTTTTGACTAACGCAGCTTTCATTGTTCCAGTAGTTTTCTTTTTGTAAGATATTTCGGCCGCACTTAACCTAGGCCTTCATCAGTTGCATTTTGTTTCAAAAGTTTAACAAACGAAACAAATGAAGCAAGCGCGCTTGCTTCATTTGTTTCATCATCTGTTTCATTTATTATGCCATTTCTTGATTTAATTTTGATGGATTCTCTAATCAATCGTATCGATCTACTACGGCCACATTTTGACATGTGTCTACAACCAACCCAACTAATTGTGAGTCCTGTCTATACGGTAAGGATCTGTTTTAAACTAGCACGTAGATTGTGTTTCAATGCTCACATTTTTATTTTCATGCTTTGTTTTGAGTCAGGTATTACCATGATACTCCGATCCTCTTTTGTTTTGTTTGGCTTCACACACTTCCAATCAGGATTAAATTTAATTATGGCGCTCATCATAATTGACTTATTAACTTTTTGGGGTACCCTTCAGCAATACAAATTTCTCGCAGCTTACCTAATTCAATCTCCCTATATTTTGTCTCTGTTAATCTTAAGCTTCTAATTGTCATCGATTTTATGATACCGATTTTTATTTTATATGGATGATTTGAATTGAAATTAAGATGGATACCTGGTTAGGTATCCTTCCTCAATACACCTCGTTCTAATTTTGTACTATTTACAATTAAATTTACTTCCAGAAATAATAATTTGCCACATGATACATTTTCAATCGTAATTTCCAGTACGTTCACCTGATTTGCTAAGTTTAAGAAATTTATCTGTTGATCCTCTCCGTAATTCCAAATAACTAATATGTCATCCAAAAAGCATACATACAATTTTTGATTTAGAAGGGGGTTTTCTCTATATAATATATGAAGATATTAGTTATTGGAACTGACTGTGGTTGTCTCATTGAAAAACCTCTAATTTGCTAATAAAATCCATTCCTAAATTTAAAATAAGTAGAGGACATACGTATGTTCATCATCTCCTTGATCTGTCTGATCCTCATTTCACTTCCTTCTAATATTACCGGATAATCAACCATGAAACACTGAAAATAATCCATTGCTTTGGGTACTGGTATATTGGTGTGCATTGAAACAACATCTAAACTCGCCAATCTCTCTTTATCATCTGAGCCTGATTGTTATAAGAATCTAGCATGGTTTTAGCTTTGTCAACACAGCCTAAAGAGGTACTTAGGCATACAAGACACCACACGGGGGCATGGTTCAATTTCGATTGTTGGTAGCCCTGTATCGCCTCCAGTTGACCTAAAAAAGCAAATAGAGTACACCAGGGTGGCATATTTCGTGATCTCGTTAATTGACATTGTGGCATGCGAAACAATCCTCTAGGGAATCTGGCTTGATCACCTACCAGTGTTGCTGGTGACTGTTTATTTCGCCAGTGTGATGGTTGTATCCTTATGTCCTAGTAGGTCATACTGCACTCTTAGTACTGTGTCGGCCTTCGCGTCTGATAACCCAAAGTGCCTTACCTTTTTAGTCTTGCTGAATTGGTAAGGGAGACTAAGCTATGCAGACACTTTTACTTCATTCTACTTATTTTTGTTAATTTGTTTCTTTCTCTTACTTCTTCTTCTTCTTCTTCTTCTTCTTTCATGAACAGTATTTATGTTGAAATGCAAGTATTTTGAGGAGTTACCGTGAAAGCCAATGCGATTTTGTATAGCTAATTTAGTCTTTCTATTTAGTTTATTACGTCTAAGGAATGTGCTATAATGGAGAGTTTTGGTAACTATGTTCCTATCTGTGGTTTTGGTAAGTTTTCTAATCGAGGTTATTCGACTTCCTCTTTATTTGAAGTATTTCTCTTAATAATGCTTCAGTCATGCACCAGGTTTAATAATGCTAATGGTGTACAGTTTTTTAATGATTGTGTTGGTGATTCAGATTAGGTTAGTTGAGTTTATATAATGCTATCTATAATTTATCTTATGATTAAAGAATGATTTATAGATTAGTACGGTGAAATTTAATTGGCTTACATACCAAATTATACAATCATTGATTTCTACTTGGAATGGCATAATCAGGTATACAGTGAATGCAATCACCTTGTGTGGAACCGCAATCATAAGATAATTAATCTATTCTATGTATATTCAATGCGGTTTGATCCTCGATAGTCAGTTTGCCGTCGTACTCTGATGATGATCATGGAAAGTCGAAACGCATCAGTGCGTTGCGACTGGCGCTAGTTTTGTTATGTTGTTCGACGATTGGTTGAATACAATGGGGTTGGTGTTTACTTGATTGAAAGCATTGTTACCATCACCCGCGCAGTCAATTATTGTTAGATTGTATTGCCTATATATGTATATGTGGCGAAAGCTGCAAACAGTTAATGTTCGTGACTGCATAGAAATTGTGCAGCCGACATTTCCAGTCAAATTCAATGTATGCAAGACTGCTAGAGGTGAGAGCCGCATATCTAAATTTGATTTCCATATATATTCAATGCGGTTTGATCCTCGATAGTCAGTTTGTCGTCGTACTCTGATGATGGTCATTGAAGGTCGAAACGCGTCAGTGCGTTGCGGCTGGTGGTAGTTTTGTTATGTTGTTCGACGACTGGTTGAATACAATGGGGTTGGTGTTTACTTCAAGCTCGTAAACTTGATTTAAAGCACTTGTTTTAATTGTATAAGTAGTGATGAGAAATGTTTGGCTAAATTATCGAACTGATGATGAATATCATGCACAAACAACGTGAGGTCCAGGTTAACTGTGCAATTGGTTGAAAAATCTTCGTAGTCTATATTACAGAATTAACAAGGCCTCTCCATTGGACACAGCTTGCCAGCAAAATATCTTGAAATTCAGCCCATCTCGTTGTCTCTGTTTTAATAAGAATTCAGTAAGTTTGATCAGGCAGAACTTCGCTCGCTCACAAAGGTTGTTGCCTAGCACTTTTATAATCACAGCCTTGTAATAAGTATTCGTAAGCAACTATGAATTCTCTTGTGGACCACACCTAACTATACGTATAATTACTAGCTATGCGAAAGTTAAGCATTATTTATTATATTGGCATGTAGTTATGTGCTATCTGTCTCTGCCTGTCTATCTGCTTATCTTAAATACGGTTTGAGCCAATGTAATCGGCGTTTATTGAATGTATGCGATGGAGATCAAGTATTGTAGAGCTGTCGGATGAGACAGGTAGGTGTGAAATGCATTCTGGTGCTTGTGAGACATTGGGCTAAATTGAATCGACCGAATGCATCGGTTCAAAAGCCGTTTCGAGTGGTTGAAACTAAATAGTTATCTTTAACACTTCTAAATCTCAAATAATAACTTGGATTTGTCGGTTAGAAAAATGGAGACGCAGTTCTGGAGTGCTTTCATGACTTGCCTAAGCTCTCACCAAGACCTACGCATCTATAAATGTCGGCAAACTCCGATCCGCTTGACGTAGTCAAAATCCCAGTTGGAAAAGTTTATTGGCGACTTACAATATCACGCCAAAATCTTTGTCCTTAGTAAAAAATTATCTGTGCCCTTTTCTCAGGCATTTAACTTTTGACTCTAATAGACAGTCGAATTCTGAAACTTCTCTTCCTTTTTCAATAAATATTCGGCCTCATTCGCTAATTCAATACAAGCAAGGTGACCACCATTTCTGATCTTCAATTTGGAGAACGCTACAAAACCCCGGCTGGCATTGTACACGACATCAAGCAAGGATAAGAGTGGAGGATAATTATGTTAGTAACATGTACCTTTTCGTTACTACAATGTTGGTATCTGGTAATGACACAATAACCATAGTGATGGTAACATTTCCGACTCGGTATATATATTATATAGTGTGAGTTAATATTGAAGTCGCATTGTCGTAGACTATACGATGTTAGCTTCACTATTGCAAGTTTACACATTCGTCTAGGAGATTGTACTGTCCTATTATTCCACATTCTTCACCCAAATATATAGTGATTAAAGGGCGTAATACCGGCTCCTACTGATGAGTCGCCAGTAAGCACGAAACGAATGTGCATGAGATTATACTTTCCGTTCATGCTGCCTTTGGTTTATCCTTCTGGTCACAACTGAACTAAATTGTTACCAGGTTCGCAAAACCTAATACATACCTGCATATATATTAGCTCTTCGCAACAAACAGTATTTAACCGCAATATATTGAATTGAATGATGTCATGCTTACCGCGAAATGTGATAACTGATATCAATGAAGGCCAGCGTGTATGGTTTAACTGGAATAACAGGTGTTCGAAAATTGTTGTAATTCTAAATTTGGGTGAACTTTAGCATAAATTTATATCCATCAGGTTGGTATCATGTACTGACTCGGAAACCATAGTGCTAGTATCCGGTACTCATCGATTTCAAAAAAGGTATCAGTTACTAACACAATGGCCATAGTGTTAGTATTCTTTACAGACTCGGTATATATATTATATAGTGTGAGTTAGCATTGAAGTCGCATTGTTGTTTACTTTAGATTATGTCAGCTTCACTATTACAGGTTTACACATTCGTCTAGGAGATTGTACCGTCCTATTATTCCACATCTTTCTACCGAATATATAGTGGTTAAAGGGCGTAATACCGGCTCCTACTGATGAGTCGCCAGTAAGCACGAAACGAATGTGCATGAGATTATACTTTCCGTTCATGCTGCTTTTGGTTTATCCTTCTGGTCACAACTGAACTAATTTGTTACTAGGTTCGCAACCCCTAATACATACTTGCATATATATTAGTTCTTCGCAACAAACAGTATCTAACAATTATGTTACTCGACAAATTAGCCTTAAACGCTTGAAACAGTTGCACAGGCCTTGATTAGCCGGATACTATTTATTCAGGTTCGAGGTTTATAAAAATTACCTCTGAGTCATCAAACGGTTTTAGCTTGAGCGCCATATTTTCTAATAGGTTCACTGTAGAATCTTTCGAGCTACTTAGTAGAAAATGACCGTGTAGTCCAGAAAAGCAATGAGGGTGGCTGCTGATTACGGTAGTTCGGATCAAGAATACGACGGAGTGTGCTTATTTTGTTTAAAAAATTCAGTTTGAGTTTTGCTCATCTGCTTATCAAATCATGTGCAAATTTTCAAAATATTTGTAGCGACAAGCTGTAGTCATATGCGAAGCAGATCGATACCGCTAAAGTTGACTTAAGTGGTGGCGTCGGCCTTCTCGTTAATGGACAAAATGATGATGCTTTTACCGCTCGAGACTGGAGAGTCTGACGACAAATATAGTCTGAATACCATAATTTGCTTGATTTTGTTTACGGCGACATATCACCAACACTTCTGCACGTGTTTTGTTTCTACACCGTGTGGCAATGGGTCCCTGTTGGTGCCGAAAATAGAATTAACGATAGTCATTTTATGGCTAATGATGAGTATGGAGAACCTCGTATGGTTGTCACAGTTCTTTTTGTCAGAATTTGCTTACATTTAAGTGCTTCCTGTGCATACATACTTTAATCAAGGTTGCGATCTTGATATAAACACCCGACTATCTGTGTACATACATTTGTCAGTATAAACTAGGTATTGTAGAGTGTAGAAAATGCAATTCATCCAGCAGACCGTTTTCGTTCTTATTGGGGAGTCACCAAGTACTGGCCAGAATTTGCCGCGGACAGGGCTCGAACATGGGCACGTCTGCCTCGGACAGGGCTCGAACATGGGCACGTCTGCCTCGGAATCTGGTGCTTATGATCCTTCTCCTACTCTATTTAAACAATTACAATTTGTAAGTCACGAAGTCACAAGACACCGTATTATATTAATTAAACATGCATACAAACTGGAAACAAAGCCACTTACATTAGCTTTTACGCGACTGGTCTCATCACGTGATATACTAACATACCTATATATATATATATATATATATATATATATATATATATATATATATATATATACGTAAAGTTTCAAGCAACGTATGCCACCTACGCGTTTACACGCACACGATTTTCCTGAATTTGAATGAAAGTCTTGGAAAGTGTGCGCGCGTGTACTTATTGTGTGTATGCGTTAACAGGATTTAGATTAAAGCATTCGGTGGCGCATATGCCTGTATACAATATGTAGCCACCAGTAATAAGTTGCTTTATCGTATGAATGCGATTGCAAAATGAAATCCATCATGTTTGATGTCATTATAAATTTAACTGACTAAAATGGGTGCTACTGCCTGTCGGAAGGTCAAATCAAGCAGTAAAAGGATAGACAGGAACATTGGTCAAGAAACCAGATCAGTCCATTCGAACATTTCAGATGTTAGCAAGAAAAACCCACAAAACTATGTGCCAAACAGTTGCTATTCATATATCTTTGTTGTGGAGATCTAATATATGAGCAATTGTGTAATAGGTATTGTGTGCCTAGTAACAAACTATTTAAACTAGAATTTAAAAAGGAATTGTTGATTACGCGGATGGTGGTAACAATTCTTTAAAACATGCCAGGACCGATATAACCGAAAATCCTATTGCATATAACTATTTGCATAACAGCAAAACTGCGGTTAGTACACATACTGACGCGTTTCGACCTTCCATGGTCGTATTTGCAGCATGGCGGAAAACTGACTAGCGAGAATCAAACCGCAATGCATATATATAAATCAATCAAAATTAAGTACATGTCTCTTAGCCCCAATAGTCTCGCATACTTTGTGCTTAACTAGAATTGGTGGCTGCATTGATACGGGTAATTTTTGGGGCTTTTTTGCGTTTATGCTTGATTTTCAATTATTACTACGCCATCAACTGGGTACACGTGATGTTGTTATTTTAATTTCAATTCATATTTTTTTAAGATCGCTAGCTTTCAGTAGCTCGCTGTGACCGGTGCCTACATGTCGTCGGAGCACTCAATATTGATCTAACTTCTGAATTTTTTTCAACGTGATTCTCTTTAAAATAAAATTTTAGGCTTTAGCAACGCGTGCTTCGGGATTTTTTTCAATGTTTATTTAAAAAATAAAATTTTAGGCTTTAGCATCGCATGCTTTTGTGTGTGTGTTGTGCTTTCACTTACACTGTTTACTTTAATGAATAAGCAAGTTATGCTTTTGAAGTTCGTATTATTTTTGAAAAAAAATCATATATATTGGTGAAATTATTATATATATATATATATATATATATATATATATATATATATATATATATATGTGTGTGTGTGTGTGTGCGTGTATAAGTAAATATATTTCTATTTAGTTGTGCTTCAATGTACAGCTTTTTTTCAAATGCTGCTCTGTTTAGTCACAATAAATTATTTTTTTCTCCTTTTACCTTACTATTTTTTACACATTATGCTTCAGAATTATGACTCACGTCATGATTGCGTAACCGGCAAATTTACATTGTAAGCATTCATGTTTCGTTACGTGTCTTTAAGTAAAAAAATTGGTTAGTGCAGTTTCCTCTGTCCTGAAAACATAATCTTACGAAAAATGAAGGAAATATCTTTGTTTCCCTCCCATTTACGTTCAGCTGTATGCAGTCAGTGGAATTGGTGAATCGGCGCATTCTGCTGAGGTGTTAGATCGGCGGGATGGTACATGGAGAATGCTTCCTGCACTTCCTCAATCTTTGGAAGGTTGTGCAGCAGTTGGATACCAGGGTGAAGACTTCTTTGCCATTGGCGGAATCATATCGTCGGCAACGTGTGATAAAAGCAATCCTATAAACAGAAAGATAGATAGAGTCCTTAATACATCCCTTGAAGCCAACGATTTGGTGCTACAATTTGATGCAAGAGCCAACGCCTGGCTGCCTTTAGGGATTCGCCTCATGAAATGTCGCTATCAACCCGCGGTTTGCGTTCATGATGGTGTTGTTTATGTGATTGGCGGAAGAGACGGCAGGTTTGTCAGTTAACTATCACATGTTTTTTTTCAATTGTTGTCTGCACCTTATTTCCTTATTTGTCAGATATTTTTTCAACCACATGGAATCTTTCAGTTGCCTTTTTATTACTTATATTTATTGTTTTTATTGATGTATTATTCTTCGTGATATATATATATATATATATATATATATATATATATATATATATATATATATTATCGATGTTTTTGGGTTTAACGCCTGCTAAACCACCACATCTTGCTCAATCATAATTTAGCGTATCCATATTTACAGTCTGATAACTTTTATGGAGTCACTCTCCAGTTCCTCTATCTGACAAATAGTTGGTGTGTAATAAGGTTTATTTGAATTACGAGCAGATAACAACAAACAATGTCCGTTTATAAGAACTGAATCTCTATTGTCTAGTGAAAATCGCTCTATGTAATGCACCTACGCTAACATAGTAGCATGACATATTTGTTTGTCAGATATTTCTTGAATGGTTGCGAAGTGTGAGCGTTACATGTTGATTCTCAACGATATTTACTCGTGGGTAGTCGCTTTGCACTATCCGTTTCGCAAAGATCCGATTGATCCGCATTTCCAAGTACGCGTCGTGGTGGCTGAGTGCCGATTTGTCCCTTCCTTCTGAAGGATTCAACATCGTCCATACTAACCACTGGAAATGAGGTACAATCTAATTTTCGTTCGTTGACCGGCGACGTTTCGGAACAGAATTTCCCGTTCCATCAGTAGGCCTCTAATTACACACACAGTACTTGGAAATGCGGATCAATCGGATCTTTGCGAAACGATTCAATCTTCGTTGACTGACTAAGTTTTTGAACGCCATTGAAAAAAATATCTGACTGACAAATATGATGATACAGTCGTCAAACTTACTTTTTTAATAAATAAAATATTATAACATTTATTAAACAATAGAGAGTCTGTATCATACCTAGCCATAATAGTTCAACATAAACTACTCCTGGTATTTTTAAAATCTCCTATCTAATTTATAAATAAAGTTATAAAAAACTGTATTTTATGATTAAACGACATTGATTGCTTTGGCTGTAATAACAATTAATTTAGGTTGCGATTGTGATATAAACACCTGACCCATTATTTGCATAATTTTTTCAGTATAAACTAAGTATTGCATAGTGTGGAAAGGGCAATTCATCCAGTAGACCAGTTTCGTCCTTATTACGAAATTATCACCTACTGTCCAGAATTTGCCGCGGTCAGGTCTCGAACCTGGGTACGTCTGCCTCGGAATCTGGTGCTCTAACCACTGAGCCATCCTGCCGCACACCACACACAATTTTCAGACTGGCTAAAGTAACGGTTAACCAGGAAACATTAGCTAGTATACGATTGAAAATTGTGTGTAGTATAAAATACATTTCAAAAAGGGTGCTCGAAAAGTTAACAAAATAATTTATTAACACCCAGTATTTGTTTATTTGCCTGGTCTATCTTGTAAGATTTTAGGATGCTGCTCTTGTAATACGTTTTTGTTTCCTAAACGTAAAGTTCTGTAGTATAGACCTTGACTAGCTTCCGCTGTTCTGTCAAAGTAGTTTGATAAGTATTTTTTGAATTTGATTACGGAGTACCAGCCTTATATTTGCAATGTCGCGTTTTGCCTACGCAGTTTCTAGCTTTGCGCAAACAGTTTCACAGTTTCCATTGGGACAATAACAAACCCAGCCCGATCGAAGACAAAAAGGAAATAGAAATTGTGATCAATCGGATTTTTGTAAAACTGTTTGTGTAAAGCTAGAAGCCGCGTACACAAAACGCGACATTGGAAAAGTGGCTTGATGTTAAGCATGTTCTCATTCACTTCCTCTAATGTTATTTGTCATCTGGATCTACAATTGTTCTATTGTTAAAAATCTGAGATAAACAGCTTTTTAGAAAAGAAAAATTGATCATCGACATATGTATATATATATATATATATATATATATATATATATATATAAGCAACAGAGTGGGTCCAATATTTAATCCTATATATATATATATATATATATATATACGTTTGCATATTTCATAAATTATTATTTTATACTGTTTTTTATTTACCAATTATCAAATTGTATATTTATTTATTCACACCTTATATAAATATATAAAATACATATAAATATGTATAAAAACATATATATATAAATATAAGCAACAGTGTGAGTTAAATGTCTTATATATATATAATTATATATATATATATATTTACCATCTTAAATAAATATATAATTTTAATGGTAATGTCTAAAATGATTAATGTCCGTATTATATATATATATATATATATATATATATATATATATATAATGTATATAGAATAAACCTATCAATCTACCGATAGGCCTATCTATATATCCGTCTATCTATCTAAAGGATACATGATATTGGTACAGATCATTCGCAATTAGTTTTCTATAAGCGAGGTTTTTTACTTAGGTTCCCACTTAATTCATGTTCCGCAGCCTCACGTTTTCTGACCATAGAAAATGCTTCATTAAATATTGGGCCCAATGATTTTTCTACCGATGTTACATTCATTACACCTTTTCCTGATTTTATTTCAATTGACTCTCTAATTAGTCTAGTTAATCTGTTGCGGTTGCATAACGCGATGCGTTTACATCCTTCCCAGTCTATTTCATGACCCGTTTCCTTCGAATGCCTAGCTAGGTCTGATCTTTGAATGTGTCCATATTTGCAGGCTGTCTTATGTTCACCTCTACGAACCTTTATAGGTCGCATGGTTTCGCCTATATACCTGAGATTACATTCTTTGCAAGGTATCGCATATACTCCTGATGTCTCGAGGGGTTCTACTCTTTCTTTTTGGTTAGGTAGTTTATTGCCTATAGTAAGCGATTGTCTTAAAACTGTTTTAATATTCTATTTAGCTGCTATTATTCTAATTTTCCTGCTCCATTTAGAATCAGGTAATACCATCATTTTGTGCTTATCCGGTTCCGTTTCCTTCTTTACTTTGTTTATTATATTATTATTAAATCTCTGTAACATCTCATCTATTAATCTATCTATTATACTTGACGGATAGCTATTTAGTTTGAATATTTCTTTTAATCTCCTCATTTCCTTATCTCTATTTTCTATATCCACTATTCTAAGACTTCTTAATATCATGGATTTAAGAATGCCTATTTTCATTCCATATGGGTGATTTGATAAGAAATTAAGAAGTAGTCCTGAATAAGTCTCTTTTCTAAAAATATCTCTTTCCAATCTGGAACCATTCCGTTTTATTTTCACATCCAAAAAGGGTAATTCATCATTATTCTCTTTTTCCAATGTAAACTTTAATTCACCTAATTGGTTGGCTAATTCGAGGAATTTATTTAACTCATTATCCCCATGATTCCAAATTATAAACATATCATCCAGGAATCTTACATACAAGTTTGGCTTAAGAGGAGATTTTAACAACAGATTTTTTTCAAAATAGTGCATAAAAATATTAGCAACCGGGACTGATAGTGGTTGTCCCATAGGGACACCTTTAACTTGTTTATAATATTCATTTCTGAACTTAAAGTAGGTGGAGGACATACAAATATTTAAGATTTCCATAATACTACTTAACATCATTTTACTACCTTCTATTATCTCTGGGAACTCTGTTAAACAACGCTTCACACTTTCTAATGCTGCTTGTACCGGGACATTAGTATACATCGATACAACGTCCAGGCTAGCCATTCTATCATTATCATTCAAATTATATCTACTAATAATGTCAATAAAATGATATGTATTCTTTAAAGTATAATCTAAGAAATAAGTATATTTTCTAATTCTGTTGCATAGAAATTTCGACAATCTATACGTTGGTGAGTTTTGTACATTAACGATTAATCTAAGTGGATTCCCCTGTTTATGAATCTTCACTAGACCATAAACTCTCGGAGGGACTGTGTCACGTTGTATTAATGAATTCCCAAGTCCTGGTTCTAATTCCTTCGACTCAATCATTCTATTAATTATAGTCTTAACTTGTTCTTGTAACTTATCAGATGGATCTTTATTTATTTTATTATAAAACTCTAAATTATTTAATTGTTCATACACTTTCAATTTATAATCTGACCGGTTCATAAGTACCGTTGCACCACCTTTATCTGCCTTGAGGCATATTACTTTATTGGATAATAATTCTGCTCTTAAGCGTTTTAGATCATAACTCTGCTTGCATCTCACCTCTTTGTGCTCTAACACCGCTTTGGACACATCCAATTCAAACCTAGTCTTATCTTTTTCTGGGAGAAACTGGGCAATCTTAACTGTTTCTGTAATTATCTCATTCCTAGGTACGTAATCAATAGGGATCGCAGTATTAAGTCCAAGATTAAGAATTTGTTTTTGGTCTTCCTTGAGATCCATTCTCGATAAATTAACTAAACGTTTGGACATGACCTCTTCAATTCTCTTATTTCTCAAAGGGCAATTAATTCCCAATTTTGCTAGTTTTTTTCATATCTTTGTCTAATTTTTTTAATTTTATTATCCCTCGTTTTGTCTGTGAAATCTTCAATATGTTTGAAATCCAACATACATAATCTCGCCAGTAATATGGACCTTATTTTTGTCTTCTTTCTAATCAGTTCAAATTTACGTTTGTTTAGTTTATTAATCGATATTTTTATTAAATGTAAACAAAGTTCATGCTTAAGAGTATTTCCTACTTTATCCAAAACGAATGAAAGTTTAAATCTAAAACATTTCGGTATAACATTAAATTTTAAACATTTATTAAGGAACGAGGTATTTTCCACTTGCCTAACAATCTGCATCTTCTTCCGCTTGATACTCAAGTATTTTTTGAAGTTAATATTTTGCGGTGTGTCAGCATTAAGATTTTCAATGCCGCGTTTTGCGTACGCGGGTAATAGCTGTACACGGGCAGTTACACAAAGATCCGATTTTTCACAATTTCCAATTTTGTTTTGTCTTTGATCGGGTTGATTTGTTCTTACTTCAACTGGAAATGCGGTTCTATCACATCTTCGTTTACTGGCGACGTTTCGGTACCTACTTTCCAGCACCATCCTCAGGCAACACAACACTGATCACAATAGCAGATTTAAGCACATACATGAGAATTTTTCGGCTACGGATGATTTGGCGAGGATGGGCAATTGATCCTTGGCATTCAACTCATTGTTTCTCTGTGTGCTGTAGGAGATTTTCACTTTTGTACTAGGGAAATTTGTCTTAGATATTCAATTTAACCGCAGTACAATTATTCGGGATAGTTAGTCGCATGTTTTAGAAAACATATTTTGGTGTCCTTTGTAGTATGAAACGGACGTGATGCGATGTTTACATCTATAAACTGCTCTGGGTAGTTGTTCATGAGTAAAACTTTCCTCAAGTAGCCTAGCTCTTACGCGATTTTGTGTTCAGAGACTATCTTCCTGATTTGAATCGCTAGGTTGTTAATTAGATATGAAGCACTAAAAGAGCAATAAATATATCGCCCGGTGAACGTAGATTTACTATATATTGCTAGTGGCCAATCACGATTTTTTTCTCAACTGGGTTGAACGTCCAAGATCGGAGAAATGTTGTCTATCTCTTACTAGCGAGTGACTTTAATACTTAGATGGTCTACACTGGGTTTGGTCTTCTGCTTCTGGGATGAAAATTTATAGATAATTCGCATACCTTTTGTAATTTACGCACAAATCAGTTATGTATTTCTGGCTCGTTTTCTCGTCATTGTGCATCGATGCATTCACCAGGAGGGGTGCAAAGCAGAATCCCTTAGTTACACCATTGAACCGTCGTAAATATTAACCTTTTAATGCTAATTGCACATTTTTTGTACAGGCTAATATGAGGTCTTTGAGGTCATTAGTGTCTGTTGTTAAATTTTGAAACTCATTTTTAATTAGGTCACATAAGAACATTTTGGTTTTTCCCATTAGAATTTTCGTAAATATGAATGAATGGTTAAGTGAAGTTATTTTGTTTTCTTGTTTGTTTATTCTTCAGTTCATATGCTAGTTCGAAATGGTCTTTAAAAGTGTTCGTATTTATGACATTTATCAGTTTGTCAAATAGTTTTCAGGGAAATTTACTTGGTTTATTCTTACTTCAATATTTGTTGAATCGTCTATCGATCATTTATGATTTTGTTCATAGACACACTATAGGCATCATAGAGTTTAACAGCTCTTGGTTCTGCGTCAGGTGGGGAAAGCCGTATGGTTTTGTCTGATTGGAATATTCTTATTCCAGCTGTATGTCTTTATAATGTTTTGTCTGTCTTTGAAATCCTTTATATATATATATATATATATATATATATATATATATATATATATATATATATAATTATTTACAGTTTGACATTTTAGAATATTACAATTTGGTTCCACCTTAACGACGAGCTCACCAGTACCATGAGGTGACATATGACTCCCGAGGCAAATGTGTCCCGGTTCGAGCTATGTACGTGGTAAATTCTGGACAATACATATTGAGATCGGAACCAGTATACTGGTTGAAATGACTTTGCTACCTGATTTAGTTTAAACTGATAAAATACATGTACTCAAAGTTATTCCATTATTCTCTGAGTTTATATATATATATATATATATATATATATATATATATATATATGTGTGTGTGTGTGTGTGTGTGCTTCATTGGTCGTGAATAAATAAACATTATTTTTAACACAAACCAGTTGTTGATACTAGATAAAGCTTTTTTGTCTAATTAAACCATTTTAATATTGCTGGTAGTGCTATTTGTGATAAAATTCGATGATGGATTTTACCATCGGTGATCCTTTTATAGCCTTTTCTGTTTGTCTCATCTTTTTGACACTTTATACGCTTAAGGTTGATTGCACTAAAATGCGAAATTCCATTTAGGGTCCATCTTTTCAATCAGCCCTTAAACCATTTATCAGCTGAAATCTTTAGCTATAATATTGACGGGCTATTCATTTTTAATCAATTTTAAGTTATGCAAATTGTGCAACTTTCTTTACTAGGTGGCAAGCGCAACCCATTTCTCTGCACAGACAACTAACACGCACACTAATATAGAGCTTATGCAATGAGCATCATAACGCAATATGCAGTCAGTTGGAACTATAATCTACTAATAGATTTGAATTTGGTTTTATATTGTGTTAAGACCTCATAAAAAGCGTTGCATTACGTGTTTTTGCGATTGCACTGCTGTTTTGCACATGGAGTAAATCTGTATACTTTTATTGGCTTTCATTTAGCTTGTCAGTGAATACCATTAAATTGTTATCACTTACATCAACACATAGTACACTTTGCTGTTCCGCTGTTTGGAATCAATTAGTTTATTAGCATAGCATATGCCGATTTTTGCTAAACTGCCATATTCTGCAACCAAATAAATCTTTACCTTCGTGTAAAATGTTACCTATTTACAAAAAGTAATTCTCTTATAGCATGATGTTGGTTTCGAATGTTTAAAGGCATTGGCTTTGTAAAATTACTCATGAAAAGAATTACTATTTCGCTCTTAGCGGCCATCCTATTCAGGTACCAATATTTGGGCACTTAAAACAGAGTCGGATTCGCAGCACGTCTTCATGAATAATTGTTTCTGCCGGACCACTCGTAACTATAGCCATTAGCGTACCAATTTTGGATCTGGAATATTACAGAGACGAAGCATAAACATGTTTTCACTTTTCTTGAATAATTTTTGCACTGAGTGGTTTTGTTCCTTTTCTAATAGGCTCTTCCTTTTCCGATGGTATTCTAATTTAGACGCTGTATTAATTGGTGGTGTAGATCTTGGTGTGATGTTGAAATAAGGAGTGGGGATTTTGAAATCGTCGATCGACGAGTCGATTGAAATATCAATCAATTAAAATGAAGTAGAATTTTTGGTAAGTGTGTGATACCTCTTCTGTCAGAAAAGGAAGTCTTAATTATTTACTTTTTCTACAACCACGTAGGCTCTATTACACGTGGCAACTGACACAAGTGACTCAATAAACTGTTCTAGCATCTATATGATCTGTGCTACATCGAAAGTTGTCACTGATAATCGTCTTAGAAATATTCGTTATGCGTGATAGACGCGAACTCGGGAATTTTGTGCAAAAAGGGCAACCGGAAGTCGGATGCGTGGAACAAGCTCATGTATTCAGTTTTAGTCTTGATTTGCGCCACCGGCATAGGTAGCTCATCATCATCGTTTTTCTAGACTATTTAACCGCATTGAAATTTTAAATGAACAATATGTTTAGGCGAGCATTGCTCTATGTTGTTGTAGCGCGGACAATTGTTTGATTTCTTGAAACATGTTTTGATAACTCATTGTCCTGTGTTCGCATTAATTGGGGTCCTTTTTGTTATCGTTCGAACAAGGATGTTTTATTGCTGCGCTTTGCTTCATTATGCCATTGATGCCGTATTTTTGTGATATTTTTCACAGTCCTCAGAATGGAGATTGGTCGTGGCGATGGTAGCCAGCTTTATGATCGCAAATGCACTGACGTTGGCGGTCTGCTAACGGAAAAGCAAGTTATTACTTAGGCTCAGGATGTGGTAGACCAGCACGATTCGAAGTACTTTATTTTGAAAGCTAGATTTGCAGTAGAATTGAGCTGAAACGTGACATTGTTGGTAATGTTACTCATCCGCTAAAATTTAAATAAATTCCCTACAAGTAAACTCTGGTAACAGTGGATAAGTCGGCTTCTGTCGAAATTATCAGACGTCCTAACCTTGCTGTAGATGCAATTCATCGGTCATGCGCGTTTTATCCCCTAAGCGGCAAGTCCAAAGTTTTCGAGATCCGTATGCCGGCGATATTCATTAATGTTTTTGAGAGAAGAGGAACAAACAAATATAAACGCCACGAGCTGAACAGTATCGTTTAGCTCATTATCATCAAAAGACAATCAAAAGGGCTGTAGCGATCTAATGACAAGCAGTCTCTGGCGTTGAGGCCTGAGTATTTCTGCTTTTTAGGCATTCGATCTACTGTGATCCACTGTTTGGGTGTATTGTGTCTTTGTTATATATTTTTCTAATAGAGTTAGCTAAACGCTCTCATTAGAGAATTAACTTAAGCGAGGGAGTGGCATAAACCTTGCAAATATTAAAAGCGGTCTCAATGTCCTACAGTGGTAATACAGTAGAGTGTCAACCAAATAACCAAACAGTTCAAGCCTTCTTACCAAATTATTCTAAATAAACAGTCGACTGAAGTCTACCATTCGTATGGTGTTGCGAATTCTACTTCGTTTTAACGGTGTGCCCTGTTCCTGAAAAGAGGCGTTTTCGTTTTTACTTTGAGCTCTGAGCAGTCGGTAAATTGTGTTTTTTATCTCTATTGCAAACCTTATTTTTTATCTTTTGAATTTCTCTGAGCCATAGACATATTTTAGCAAACGACTAGTGGACGCCAATTAACAGTGCCGCAGCATTAACATAAGAGAAACAGCCATTCTATCGCGTGTGAAATCTGGAATTCAATTCAATTTAAAAATTGACACAGTGCTAAATGGGTAATGAAGATATGTTACCAAGCCTGCCAGGCGTGGAGGGCACGTTTATACTTTTAAATAATTATTTTTTCATTGAAATATCGAATGGGATACCCTAGACAGGTGTTCGTCAGCCATAGTTTACAGGTAGCATTGCAGTTAGAGATGTTGCACTGATTTCCATGATTAGTAATTGCTAAACAATAGAGTTATTATATTTCATATAGTTATTGATCAAGTAATTATTAAATAATATAGTGCGCGTAATAATTGTATTAATTTAAAGCTTTTACAAATAGATTTCTGTGCATGTGCATGAAACAAATAGTTCAATAAAATTTAGGTTTCGTTAGCCCTTTGTAGTTTACTCCGTGAGCTCTATTATCAAAGAACTGTTTTAATTCTTTAAATCAAGTTTGCGCGCTTGAAGTAAACACCGATCCCATTGTATTTGAACAGTCGTCGAACAACATAACAAAACTAGCGCCAGTCGCAATGCACTGACGCGTTTTGACCTTCCATGATCATCATCAGAGTACGACGGCAAACTGGCTATCGAGGATCAAACCGCATTGAATATATATGGAAATCAATGTTAGATATGTGGCTCTCACCTCTAGCAGTCTCGCATACATTGAACTTGACTGGAAATGTGGGCTACACAATTTCTATGCAGTCACGAACATTAACTTAAATACTGTTTGTTGCGAAGAACTAATATATATGCAAGTATGTATTAGGTTTTGCGAACCTAGTAACAAATTAGTTCAGTTGTGACTCAGAAGGATAAACCAAAGGCAGCATGAACGGAAAGTATAATCTCATGCACATTCGTTTCGTGCTTACTGGCGACTCATCAGTAGGAGCCGGTATTACGCCCTTTAACCACTATATATTTGGTAGAAGAATGTGGAATAATAGGACGGTACAATCTCCTAGACGAATGTGTAAACCTGTAATAGTGAAGCTAACATAATCTGAAGTCAACGACAATACGACTTCAATGCTAACTCACACTATATGACGAATGTGTAAACCTGTAATAGTGAAGCTAACATAATCTGAAGTCAACGACAATACGACTTCAATGCTAACTCACACTATATAATATATATACCGAGTCTGTAAAGGATACTAACACTATGGCCATTGTGTTAGTAACTGATACCTTTTTTGAAATCGATGAGTACCGGATACTAACACTATGGTTTCCGAGTCGGTACATGATACCAACCTGATGGATATAAATTTATGCTAAAGTTCACCCAAAATGAGAATTACAACAATTTCCGAACACCTGTTACTCCAGTTAAACCATACACTCTGGCCTTCATCGATATCAGTTATCACATTTCGCGGTAAGCATGACATCATTCAATTCAATATATTACAGTTAAATACTGTTTGTTGCGAAGAACTGCAAGTAGTATAGGTAGTCAGTGCATGAATATACTTTCCGTTCATGCTGCCTTCTTTGGTTTATCCTTCTGGTCACAACTGAACTAGTAAATAATAACCGGAGAACGAAGTAC
>JAQBSW010008894.1:0-31608 GCA_029291075.1 Eudiplozoon nipponicum
ATTGCGTAAATTAAATTCAAATTTATTTACGTTGCACCAATGAGAAAAAAGCGAAATTGCCGTTTAACCACGTTTAACCAATAGTGTGCAAGTAGACATATTGCATGCTATTTAAGCACGGTAATTTACCATGCAAGTCAGTTGTGGAATTTGCATTCTACCTGCTTCACGCGTGTGCGTTCTGTCGGCTGTCAATACCTACGCTGGTGATTTGATAGTTTCACCAACAACTAACTACATCCGTGACTCATCTTGTTGCGGTATACCGGAGAGACGAGCCAATTAAGTGCAGAACCTGCAGGACACTATCCACAACGTGATTACAGCTCAACCACGGGAGCGACAACGCAACCAGAGTCCACCCAAGGCTCTAGGACATCTTCAAACTCTGAAGACTTCAAGAGAACGCATTACCAGGCCCTCTTAAGGGCCCCCATATCAGTAACTAATCTCTATTCAGAGCACCTTAACCGAGTTTGTAACGTCGTACGGCATTTACTTGAAGCCGGGGCGTTTACAAAATTGGCGACCGCGCCAGGATATTGATTATTGTTCTGATTTTTTTGGTATAAATAAAATTGACTTCCTTTTTCATCTATTTGGGATAAATAGATTGACATTTGTGTTTTCTTTACCCTGATCGTGGTTTTCTGGGAAATCTGTTGGGTATATATTCGTGGATTTGTGGGGATAATTAAATACATTGTCATCAAAGGCCAACGGGGCCTCTGTTTATCTTTCCTACGTACGAAACGGCACCGTACGTACTCGACAAGCTCAATTTCGGATTTTTGGAAACAGTGACTTTTTTGTTCTGCGCTCATTCAACTGTGGAAGCTGTTTGTGGGTAAGCGTTTCGTTAAAGTTTATTTATACATTTTCATATTGCTTATAAATTTATGCTTTTAAGATCCCGTAAGATTGTTAAAATGTCAGGTCCAATTTTAGATATTGATGTTCCTGTTTGGGATGGAGATAGTGAGCTATTCTTTATGCGCGTAGACTCCGCTTTCTCCCCGTTTCCTGATTATGACAGTCATCAAAAACTGTCGAAGGTTTTTGCTAAACTACCTTCTGAATTGCAGCGACGGATTTATCCTAAGCTTGAGGCCATTAGGAAGCTACCTAATCCCATTTTGGGCCTACAAAACGAGGTAGAATCCTTGCTTGGACCCACGGAAACTGAGCAGATAATAAACAAATATGCGCAGTTAGATATGCCAAATCTTGGCCCCATCGAAATACTGAGGGAATTACGGAAACGTTGGTATAAAACCAACATTTCTGACCATGAGGCTAAGGTTGTTTTTATTAACAATCTTCCCCAAACATTAAAACTCTTTGCCAGACAGCTCCCCAACACTCTCTCTATAGATGACTTATCTGAGAGATGTGAGTTAGAATATAGGGTTTTGGAACCCAAAGTGAATCCATCATCCTTTTCTTCACCCCCGCAAGATGATAGAATCTCCTCTTTAGAGAGAACAGTGGCGAACATGGCCAAAGTTCTAGAAGGATTGGCCATTACCAAATCCGAGATAAATCAAGTGAATTCTCGACCAAAATTCGTTTCCAAGTCAAATTATAATGGTAGGCGGCGATCGAGATCTCCGCAATCCCTTAATAAATATGCTCCAAAGAACTGGTGTTATAACCACCAGAAGTTTTTTATGCTTGCCAAGTCTGTCTTTGTCGTTCCGAAGAATTTCCGAATGTGTGTCAATTTCCACAGCTGACGGAGAGGACAACAGACCGCAGGGACAAGGGTGCATCAGTATCGGGAAACGTCTGGCGCAGGAAGTAGAAGACCGTACTTTCTGCACATCAACGGCATCAACGGCGCTACAGGGAAGAAGCCAACTACAATCCGACATCCCTGTCGACTCTTTTCGTCCACGCCGAATTTTTCACATAGAGAACCAAACAGACAATGCCGGTCGCAATCACCAGCCTACTTGTTTGCATGACCCGGCCAAACAGCCAAACGAACTTCTGCACCTTCTTGATTTCAAAACTGGCGAAGAGTTCATCGTAGACACAGGTGCGGCAGTCTCAGTTCTCAAAGGTGATTCAATGGCCGAGATGTCGCTAGGCGTTCTTCTCGCAACAGCTACAGGCGAGCCCATACCAACTTATGGCTGCCAATACCGCACACTCAACATAGGTCTACGACGTGAATTTTCCCACAACTTCATCATTGCCAAGGTCTCACATAATATAATAGGCCTTGATTTCCTTCTAAAATTTCGGCTCATTGTTGATCTTGCCAATCAAAAGATCATCGACCCCTCCACAGGAATTAAACAACATTTTTGGACACTTGCCTCCGAGCTTTTGGAGTTACAGGTGATTCAGCCAACCCCAGTGCATCATTCAGCAGAGATATCAGCAGCTCTTCGAAAATACAAATCGCTTATCGATCTTAACAAATCCAATCTGCGAGTCTCCAACACGATGCATCATATCGTCACAGAAGGACAACCTATTGCACTCAAGAAGCGACCACTGGCTCCTGCTAAGCTGAAAGCTGCCCAAGAAGAATTCTCAAGGCTTTTGGAAGAGGGAATCATCAGACCATCGAAAAGTTCATGGGCGTCACCACTGCACTTAGTCTCAAAATCAAACGGATCGTACAGAGCCTGTGGAGACTACCGTAAGCTAAATTCAGTGACAAAATCTGATGCATATCCTATTCCAAATATCAACACTTTACTTGAAAAACTCAACGGCAGCAATTTCTTCTCAGTGATTGACCTCAGACAAGCGTACCATCACATACCGGTAGCACCAGAGGATATCGAGAAAACTGCAGTCATCACTCCATTTGGCCTTTTTGAATATCTTTAAATGCCTTTTGGACTTAAGTGTGCTACTCAGACATTTCAAAGATTCATAGACAACATACTTCGCGACGACTCTGCTTATTGTATGTCATATCTAGATGACATTATGGTATTCAGTCCAGATCTAGAATCTCATGCGAAACATCTACGAAATGTCCTCTCACGCTTATCCAACCACGGACTCAAGATCAACTGTGACAAGAGGCAGATTGCAGCTTCATCCGTCGACGTCTTAGGGCATCGTATTACGGCCCAATGTGTTCAACCGTTGCCGTCAAAGACGAATTCAATCAAGAATATCAAGTCACCAAGGACTTTGAGCAATTTGCAGATAATCCTGGGAGTACTAAACTATTATCGCAAGTTCCTTCCGGGCCTTTCAAAACAACTTTATCCTTTGTGCAGGCACCTGCGGAACCGAAAAGGACTTAGCAAGAATTCCATCATTGCTTGGTCATCCGAAGACGAGGAATTACTTCGACTTGCCATCAACTCGTTAGCAAATGCCACAATGCTAACGCATCCAGATTTCGAAAAGCCATTTCTACTCACGACAGATGCTTCTGAATTCGCTATTGGAGCCACTTTGGAACAAGAGGTCGACGGAGTTCGGAAGCCTATCAGTTTCTACTCGCGTACTCTCCAACCAGTAGAAACGAGGTACGACACTTTCGGCCGAGAACTTCTCGCCATCCACGACGCAGTGCGCCATTTTATCAGCATCATTGGCAGTAGCAGATTTGTTGTTTTCACAGATCATGCACCACTAGTTAGCGCACTTCGAAACGCAACTTCATCTATCGCCATGTACCCTGCCAGAGTGGAAAGACAGCTTTCTCGTCTAAGAGAATGGCAAATTGACGTCTTTCACGTCAAGGGCAAACAGAACTTCATTGCAGATGCCCTGTCCAGGCCAGACGTCTCTCTACAACCACCTTCGCCGTCACCATTCACTGTCAACTCCGTGGCACTCAGTGAACCTGCACTAACGCCAACTCTCCTGCGAACTGAACAACGCGGTGACATTCACATTCAAAGATCAATAGCCCGTCACCCAACCAAGTTCATATGCCGTCTGTGGGAAGGCTTACCAATTGTTTACTTCACGGGTACGCAGCCCAACAAGCCAGTTCTGCCGACCAGCCTTCAGAGAAAGGTTTTCGATTCAATTCACTCAATTTCTCACCCAGGAAGCCAAGCGACTGTCCGACTTCTTACAGATCGTTTCTGGGGTCACAGACTTAGGCAGAATGTTAAACGATGGGTCTCAGAGTGTGCTATTTGTCAGAAAAACAAGATCACACGACACACTCGTTCTAAGTTGCAACATTTTCGGTCTACTTCTCGCCTAGCCATCGTCCACATCGACATAGTTCATCTGACAAAGGTTCAAGGTTTCAGCTACCTTCTAACTATGATCGATAGATTTACACGGTGGCCTGCGGCATTACCTCTTGGCACCATTTCTGCAGACGAAGTAACTAACGGTTTTATCTCTGCATGGATATCCAATTATGGTGTTCCCAATGAGGTCATCACGGACAGAGGCACTTGCTTCTCATCTGATCGTTTCAAAACCACCTTGCGGTACATGGGATGCATCCTACGCCAGACGACTGCCTACCATCCCCAAGCTAATGGCATGGTAGAGAGAATGCATAGGGAACTCAAAGCTGCTTTAGCATCCTCGTCCATTAATGGCAACTGGGTCGATGCACTACCTTTAGTTCTGCTGGCCATGCGTTCCCGTACTCGTGAATCCATTAAAACGTCTGCGTCACAACTCTTGTATGGCATGGATCTACGCCTGCCTAGTCAGCTCCCACGTCTACTACCGGCACAAGATGACCCACAAAACGAAGCTACCCGCCTTCGACTTCATTTCGGTAACATGTCCGAACAGCAGCCGAGACACACGCCTCGTCCAGTCTTCGTTCACCCACAGCTCCACAGCTGCAAGAGAGTACTCGTTCGCAACAATAATGCTGTTGCACCACTACAACCCAAGTATCGCGGTCCTTACCCGATTTTACTCAGACAGCCAAAATACTTCATCATTATGCAAGGCGCTACACCAACATCAGTAAGCATAGACAGGTTGAAACCGTTTATCGAACCACCTGATCTTGAGAACGTTCAACCTTCTACACACGTCTCAGGCTCCGTCTGCTCACAATCTCAATATCCTGATTTGTATAACGCGTAATTGATTTTTTTAAACTTTAACACTAACTATAAAATTTTTTTAACCTTACGTTATTTTTCGTATTTCTTTCACGTGGCATAACCAACTGTTCTTAGCTAACAAATGTGTAGCATTTTTTAACAGTTCTTTGGTATTATGCCATCTCTGAGTCAATGTTTGTGTACATATTTTTATGCAGTTACCTTTGATTTTAATGTATATATTTTTACATATAATGTATTTCTCACACATGACATTACACTGCCTATTTTGGTATGACCAGCTACTTAGAGCTAACGCTTTCGTGTAGCAACACTAAGTAGTGATCAGCTTCATATCATGGTACAGGCCACTTTCAATGCATATCTCAACTTTATCAATTGCACAAAGACCACTCTACAAATGTCATGACCACAACGTCGAGCACTCTAGCTCCTTTGGTCGTATACAAACACATTGACAACGATCCAACCTGCTTAGGTTTTTAACTTAAACCTGGCAAATTCAGAGGCGATTTACCTCGAAATCTTCACGCTGCGGCTCCAAAAACTTACACTGCTCTATTTTGCCTCACGTGCTATGACCGACCACTAGAGCTAACAATTTGTGTAGCAATTCCTAGTGGTTACCTGGCATCATATCATTGTTGAAGCAACCAACAAGCATATTTAAGCCCAGCACTTATGGTTCATCATATTTTTGCTTAACTTGGTTCGAACTCTGTCATGCATTTCTTATCTAGCCTCGCAGAGAGGAATATTTTTTCCTTTTTTTTCAGAGAGGAAAGTGTTGTAACGACACAAATCAATCGCCGACATATTGCGTAAATTAAATTCAAATTTATTTACGTTGCACCAATGAGAAAAAAGCGAAATTGCCGTTTAACCACGTTTAACCAATAGTGTGCAAGTAGACATATTGCATGCTATTTAAGCACGGTAATTTACCATGCAAGTCAGTTGTGGAGTTTGCATTCTACCTGCTTCACGCGTGTGCGTTCTGTCGGCTGTCAATACCTACGCTGGTGATTTGATAGTTTCACCAACAACTAACTACATCCGTGACTCATCTTGTTGCGGTATACCGGAGAGACGAGCCAATTAAGTGCAGAACCTGCAGGACACTATCCACAACGTGATTACAGCTCAACCACGGGAGCGACAACGCAACCAGAGTCCACCCAAGGCTCTAGGACATCTTCAAACTCTGAAGACTTCAAGAGAACGCATTACCAGACCCTCTTAAGGGCCCCCATATCAGTAACTAATCTCTATTCAGAGCACCTTAACCGAGTTTGTAACGTCGTACGGCATTTACTTGAAGCCGGGGCGTTTACAGATACTTCAGTGTGAAGATGTCCTAGAGCCTTGAGTTGACTTGGGCTGTGGTTCCTTCTGTTGTTGCGTTGTAATCTCGATGTGGAAACTTCTTTGAAGTTCTGTATTAATTGGCTCGTCTCGCTGGTTGTACAGCAACAAGATTGGTGTCACTGATATTGCTTATTGCTAGTGAAGACAATCCAATAATCAGCGTAGGTTATGACAGCCGACAGCACGCACACGTAACGCAAAGCAGAAGGCAAACGGGACATCTGAACTGCATGGTAAAGTTTTCGTGCTTAAATAGCCGTGCCATGGTAATATATGTCTACTTGCACACTATTGGTTAACGGCAAGTTTTGCTTTTTTCTCATTGGTGCAACATAAATCAAATTGAATTTAATTTACGCAATATGTCGGTAATTTATTTGTGTCGTTACAATATTGTAAACGCCCCAGCTTCAAGTAAATGCCGTACGACGTTAAAACTCGGTTAAAGTGCCATAAACTAAAGAGTTATATACTGTTAGGTGCCCTAAACAGGGCTGGTCGTGCGTTCTCTAGAAAATGCCGAGGTGGTCCGTAAGTTTGAAGACGTCCAGTTCGGGTTGACTTGGGTTGTGGTTCCTTCTGTTGTGACGTTGTAATCTCGATGGGTATCTTCGTTGAAGTTCTGCAGTAATTGGCTCGTCTCTCTAGTTGTACAGCAACAAGATTGGGGTTACTGATGTTGCCAATGTTGGTGAAGCGAATCCATTAATCAGTGTAGGTGATGACAGTAGACAGCACGCACACGAACGCACAGCAGAAGGCAAACACGACAACTGAACTGCTTGATAAATTTACCATGCTTAAATAGCCATGTATGGCTATTTTCACACTATTAGTTAACGTCAAGTTTCGCTTTTGTCTCATTGGTGCAGCGTAAATCAAATTTAATTTAATTTACGCAATATGTCGGCAATTTATTTCTGTCGTTACATCACCTTTTCCTCTCTGAAAAAAAGAAAAAATATATTCCTCTCTGCGAGGCTAGATAAGTAATGCATGACAGAGTTCGAACCAAGTTAAGCAAAAAAAATAATGTACCATAAATGCTGGGCTTATGTATGCTTGTTGGTTGCCTCAACAATGATATGATGCCAAGTAACCACTAGGAAATGCTGCACAAATTGTTAGCTCTAGTCGTCGGTCATACCGCGTGAGTCAAAATAGAGCAGTGTAAGATTTGGGAGCCGCAGTGTAAGGATTTCGAGGTAAATCGCCACTGAAGTTGTCAGGATTAAGTTAATACCTAGGCAGGCTGGATCGTCGTCAATATGTTTGTATACGACCAAAGGAGCTAAAGCGTGTGCTCGACATTGTGGTCATGATATTTGTAGAGCGGTCTTTGTGCAATTGATGAAATTAAGATATGCATTGAAAGTGGCCTGTACCATGATATGAAGCCGATAACTATTTGGTGTTGCTACACGAAAGCGTTAGCTCTAAGTAGCTGGTCATACCAAAATAGACAGTATGATGACATGTGTGAGAAATACATTATAATGTAAAAATATATACATTAAAATCCAAGGTAACTGCATAAAAATATGTACACGAACATTGCCTCAGAGATGGCATAATACCAAAGAACTGTTCAAAAATGCTACACAATTGTTAGCTAAGAACAGCTGGTTATGCCACGTGAGACAAATACGAAAATTAACGTAAGATTAAAAGAAAATTTGATACGTTAAATGTTAATGTTTAAAAAAAAATTAATTACGCGTTATACAAAGCAGGCTTGAGATTGTGGGCAGATGGAGCCTGAGACGTGTGTAGAAGGTTGAACGCTCTCAGGATCAGGTGGTTCGATAAACGGTTTCAACCTGTCTATGCTTACTGATGTCGGTGTAGCGCCTTGCATAATGATGAAGTATTTGGGTTGTTTGAGCAAAATCGGGTAAGGACCGCGATACTTGGGTTGTAGTGGTGCAACAGCATTATTGTTGCGAACGAGTACTCTCTTGCAGCTGTGGAGCTGCGGGTGAACGAAGACTGGACGAGGCGTGTGTCTCGGCTGCTGTTCGGACATGTTACCGAAATGAAGTCGAAGGCGGGTAGCTTCGTCTTGTGGGTCATCTTGTGCCGGTAGTAGACGTGGGAGCTGACTAGGCAGGCGTAGATCCATGCCATACAAGAGTTGTGACGCAGACGTTTTAATGGATTCTCGAGTACGAGAACGCATGGCCAGCAGAACTAAAGGTAGTGCATCGACCCAGTTGCCATTAATGGACGAGGA
This sequence comes from Eudiplozoon nipponicum, assembly GCA_029291075.1. Taxonomy (NCBI): domain Eukaryota; kingdom Metazoa; phylum Platyhelminthes; class Monogenea; order Mazocraeidea; family Diplozoidae; genus Eudiplozoon; species Eudiplozoon nipponicum. Next base: position 8,632 of record JAQBSW010008894.1, read on the forward strand.
TGCTAAAGCTGCTTTGAGTTCCCTATGCATTCTCTCTATCATACCATTAGCTTGGGGATGGTAGGCAGTCGTCTGGCGTAAGATGCATCCCATGTACCGCAAGGTGGTTTTGAAACGATCAGATGAGAAGCAAGTGCCTCTGTCCGTGATGACCTCATTCGGAACACCATAGTTGGATATCCATGCAGAGATAAAACCGTTAGTTACTTCGTCTGCAGAAATGGTGCCAAGAGGTAATGCCGCAGGCCACCGTGTAAATCTATCAATCATAGTTAGAAGGTAGCTGAAACCTTGAACCTTTGTCAGATGAACTATGTCGATGTGGACGATGGCTAGGCGAGAAGTAGTTCGGAAATGTTGCAACTTAGAACGAGTGTGCCGTGTGATCTTATTTTTCTGGCAAATGGCACACTCGGAGACCCATCGTTTAGCGTTCTGCCTAAGTCTGTGACCCCAGAAACGATCTGTGAGAAGTCGGACAGTCGCTTGGCTTCCTGGGTGAGAAATTGAGTGAATTGAGTCGAAAACCTTTCTCTGAAGGTTGGTCGGCAGAACTGGCTTGTTGGGCTGCGTACCCGTGAAGTAAACAATTGGTAAGCCTTCCCAGAGACGGCATATGAACTTGGTTGGATGACGGGCTATTGATCTTTGAATGTGAATGTCACCGCGCTGTTCCGTTCGCAGGAGGGATGGCGTTAGTGCAGGTTCACTGAGTGTCACGGAGTTGACAGTGAATGGTGACGGCGAAGGTGGTTGTAGCGAGACGTCTGGCCTGGAAAGGGCATCTGCAATGAAGTTCTGTTCGCCCTTGACGTGAAAGATGTCAAATTGCCATTCGCTTAGACGTGAAAGCTGTCTTTCCACTCTGGCAGGGTACTTGGCGATAGGTGAAGTTGCGTTTCGAAGTGCGCTAACTAATGGTGCATGATCTGTGAAAACAACAAATCTGCTACTGCCAATGATGCTGATAAAATGGCGCACTGCGTCGTGGATGGCGAGGAGTTCTCGGCCGAAAGTGTCGTATCTCGTTTCTACTGGTTGGAGAGTACGCGAGTAGAAACTGATAGGCTTCCGAACTCCGTCGATCTCTTTTTCCAAAGTGGCTCCAATAGCGAATTCCGAAGCATCTGTCGTGAGTAGAAATGGTCGTTGAAAATCTGGATGCGTTAGCATTGGGGCATTTGCTAACGAGTTGATAGCGTGTCGAAGTAATTCTTTGTCGTCGGATGACCAAGCAATGATGGAATTCTTGCTAAGTCCTTTTCGATTCCGCAGGTGCCTGCACAAAGGCTAAAGTTGTCTTGAAAAGCCTGGAAGGAACTTGGGAAAGCAGTAAAGTACTCAGAGAATTTTTTGCAACTCGCCAACAGTCTTCGGTGACTTGATATTCTTGATTGAATTCGCCTTTGACGGCAAAGGTTGAATATCTTGTGGCATGATACGATGCCCTAAGTAGTCCACAGATGTAGGTGCAATCTGCGTCTTGTCACAGTTGATCTTAAGTCCGTGGTTGGACAAGCGTGAGAGGACATTTCGTAGATTCTTGACATGAGATTCTAAGTCTGGACTAAATACAATTTTGTCATCGAGATATGACATACAATAAGCGGCGTCGTCGCGAAATATGTTGTCCATAAATCTTTGAAAATTCTGTGTAGCATACTTAAGTCCAAAAGGCATGTAAACATATTCGAAAAGGCCAAATGGAGTGATTACTGCGGTCTTTTTAATATCCTATGGTGCTACCGGGATATCATGGTAGGCTTGTCTGAGGTCAATCATTGAGAAGAAATTGCTGCCTTTGAGTTTTTCAAGTAAGATGTTAATATTTGGAAAAGGATATGCATCAAATTTTATCACTGAATTTAGCTTATGGTAAATTCCACAGGCTCTGTACGATCCGTTTGATTTGGAGACAAAGTGCAGTGGTGACGCCCATAAATTTTTCGGTGGTCTGATGATTCCCTCTTCCAAAAGCCTTGAAAACTCCTCTTGGGCAGCTTTCAGTTTAGCAGGGGCCAGTGGTCGCTTCTTGAGTGCAATAGGTTGTCCTTCTGTGACGATATGGTTCATCGTGCTGGAGACTCGTAGCTCTGACTTGTTTAGATCGAAAAGCGACTTGCGTTCTCGAAGAGTTGCTGATATCTCAGCTGAATGATGTACTGGGGTTGGCTGAATGACCTGTAACTCCAAACGCTCGGAGGCAAGTGTCCAAAAACTTTGCTCAAGTCCAGTGGAGGGGTCGATGATCTTTTGATTGGCAAGATCAACAATGAGCCGAAATTTTCGAAGGAAATCAAGGCCTATTATATTTGTGAGACTTTGGTAATGATGAAGTTGTGAGATAAATTCACGCCGTAGACCTATATTGAGTGTGCGATATCGACAACCATAAGTAGGTATGGGCTTGCCTGTAGCTGTTGCGAGAAGAACACCTAGCGTCATCTCGGCCATTAAATCACCCTCGAGAACTGAGACTGCTGCACCTGTGTCTACGGTGAATTCTTCGGCAGTTCTGAAATCAAGAAGATGTAGAAGCTCGTTGGGCTGTTTGGCCGGATCATGCAAACCAGTAGGCTGGTGATTGCGACTGGCATTGTCCGTTTGGCTATCTATGTAGCAAGTTCGGCGTGGACGAAAGAAGTCGACAGGAATATCGGACTGTAATTGATTTCTTCCCTGTGGCGCCGTTGATGCCGTTGATGCGCAGAACGTACGGTCTTCTACTTTCTGCGCCATACGTTTCCCGATCCTGATGCACCACTGCGCCTGTGTTCTGTTGTCTTTCCCGTCAACTGTGGAAATTGACATTCATTCGGAAATTCTTCGGAACGACAAAGACAGACTTGACATGAATAAAAAACTTCTGGTGATTATAGCACCAGTTCTTTGGGGCATATCTGTTAAAGGATTGCGGGGATCTCGATCGCCGCCTACCGTTATAATGTGTCTTGGGCATGAAATTTGGTCGTGCTTTCACCTTATTTAGCTCGGATTTCGCTATGGCCAATCCCTCTAGAACATTAGCCACGTTTGCTTCTGTCCTCTATAAAGAGGAGAGTCTATCATCTTGCAAGGGCGGACAGAAGGATGAAGAATTCAACTTAGGTTCCAAAACCCTAAATTCTAACTCACATAGGATTCGCTCAATATTTTGCGGTGTAAACAAAGATATGATAGAACCACATTTCCAATTGAAGTAAAATAGGTCAACCAGATCAAAGACAAAACAAATTGGAAATAGTGACAAATCGGATCTTTGTGTAACTGCCGTGTACAACTACTACCCGCAGTACGCAAAACGCAGCATTGATAATCTAACTCACATCTCTCAGATAAGTCATCTATAGAGAGAGTGTTGGAGAGCTGTCTGGCGAATAGTCTTAGTGATTGTGGAAGTTTCTTAATAAAAACAACCTTAGTTTCATGGTCAGTAACATTGGTTTTATACCAACGTTTTCGTAGTTCCCTTATAATCTTGATGGGGCCAAGGTTTTGCATGTCTAACTGCGCTTATTTATTTATTATCTGTTCGGTTTCTGTGGGACTCAGCAAGAATTCTACTTCATTTTATAGGCCCAAAATAGGATTAGGTAGCTTCCTAATTGCCTTAAGCTTCGGATAAATACGTCGCTGCAACTCAGAAGGTATTTTAGAAAACATTTTTGATAGTTTTTGATGACTGTCATAATCTGGAAATGGGGAGAAAGCGGAGTTTATACGCATAAAGAATAGTTCGCTATTTTCTTCCCTAACGGGAACATCAATATCTAAAATAGGACCTGATATTTTAATAATCTTACAGGATCTTAAAAGCATAAATTTATAAGCAAGATGAAAATGTATATAAAAAGACTTTAAACGAAACGCTTACCCACTAACAGCTTCCACAGTTGAAACAATCTTCCGCAGTTGAATCTGTCGAGCACCTCAGTCCTACTCTTTCGTACAGTCAATGTTTGTTCACAGATCAACAAGATGTACAGTTTTTTATGTAGGAAAATTGAATTGATAACCTTCTTTTTAAAAATATATACCCATCAAAATTCCCCAGTAGACCACGAATTTAGAGAGATTAACAACCAGAGTAAAAAAACGTATACGCAAAGTTTTTTCATCCCAAATGAATGAAAAAGAAAGTCAATTTTTTATAAAAAAAGTTTTCTGATGACAAAAAACAGTACAGTACTCAGTATCCTAGCGCGATCGCCAATTTTGTAAACGCCCCAGCTTCAAGTAAATGCCGTACGACGTTACAAAGTCAGTTGGAGTGCCATAAATACTAAGGTAGTACTGTTGGGGGGCCCTTAACAGGGCCGGTCTTGTGTTCTCTGGAAAATTCCGAGAAGGTCCGTTGGTGTAGCAGTATCAAGAAGTACTCCTAGACACTCAAGACCAGCTCGGGTTGACTTGGGTTGTGGTTCCTTCTGTTGTGGCGTTGAAATCCCGCTGAGTAAACTCGTTGAAGTTCTGCAGAAATTGGCTCGTCTCTCTAGTTGTACAGCAACAAAATTGGCGTGACTGCTATTGCCAATGTGTGTGATGCAAGCCCCAAAAATAGCGTAAGTGACGAAAGAAGACAGAACGTCGGATAAACGCACAGCAGAAGGCAAACGCAACAACTGAATTGCATGGTAAATTAACTGTGCTTAAATAGCCTTGTTTGGCAACTTTCACACTACTGGTTACAGGCAAGTTTCGCATTTTTCTCATTGGTGCAGCGTAAATTGAATTGAATTTAATTTACGCAATATATCGGCAAGTCGCTTTGTGTCGTTGCACACCCACACGCAATACGCCAGTAACATGCCGTGGATTTATGAGACTTAACGCTCAAAGTTAGGATTTATATATTATGTGTGCTAAGATTTTCTGGATTTATATTTTGTGCTAATTATGAATATTTTTATACGATTTTCATCTTTGTTTTGCAACACTGTGTTCAATAAAACAAAGAAATTTGTCTGAGCTTTCTCACATCACCCTTCGGGAAAGGGCCAGGGATTAATCATGAACGCGGATCGTAATAACAGATACCAGGCTTATGTAGGAGAGCATAACCTACCTAAATAGACAACTTGCCCGCAGAACTTCTTACATTAACTGTAAAACGTCCTATATAAATGGTGCCCCGTTTTGTCGAACTCACAGCTAACAAAGAATTAATCAGCATCTGGCATTTGAGAATATCAATCAGGCGCTAGTCCTTCCACTAGCCTAAGCACATCGGATGAATGCCACGAAAGAGTGAATTCGGTAAAGCAGGAAAAACAGACAAGAAAACAAATCCTAAGCCACAAATCACAGCAAACCACCCACTCAAGATCACAATTCTTGAAGACAGTTACACCATGACGGGTGAGGACGATGTAACATTGCCATCTATACTCGACAGCACACACACAAGATGTCGTCCAGCTCAGGAAATGCAGGAAGCCCGGTGGCGAGCCAAGCAACAAGCCGCACCACCACATGGACACAGTAGAAGATATGTCAATTCGATCCAGAATACTTATTTATTGGCCAAGGCGTCTAATATAACAGGCGAGGGCTCAATATTTTGAGGGCTTTGGAGACAATCCCAATGTCTTCCAGACGCAGACTAAAAGATATCATGCATCAATACACTGAGGGAACACGTTCGCAGCCATGGCAGAGCCTGCAATGCGCCGTCAAGCAGCGCCTGACACCAGATCGGGAAGACACACATACAGAATTGATAAGTCAGATGTCCCTAGGTAGCCGCACACCTTCCAAGCTATTTATGGAGATGGAGCTGAAAGCCTCTGAATTCACCCTACCCAAGGAAATCTAAATGCGCCTATTCATTCAGAAGCTTCCTCTGGCAATCCAATGGGTGGCCACGTTTCTGCAAGTCAATGTACTGCCGGCACGTCTAGACAAGTGGTGGAAGAAACACCACTGCAGCTCACCTGCCTCAGAGCCAGGTTGCATCACTTCACGACTGTCCGAGCCTTAAACAACATCATCATCAGCCCGAACTAATTTCACCAATGAGCGCCTCATCAGCCTGCTCGAGAACCTCACCGTTAGGCCAGATTGGGCCTCAGTCGATGCCGTTCGCTATAGACGCGACCAGAGCAAGGGTGACCAGAGTCGACCACCCTCCCAAAACAGCACCAGGATGTCGACGTCCAGAGGCCGGGCCACAGCTCCACAGCTACCGGCCGAGTGCTGTCCTAATCACAGCAGCTGTAGCCAATCCACTCGCTATTGCCTCATAAATTGCTACACATTCCCGCGCACAGACGCGACGTTCAAATGGGCGCGGTCACCTTCGATAACTCAGGGTGATCCGCCCATATAGGGTTTGGAAAACTGCTGGGTCAGCTTCCTCTGCGGCAGTCGAGGTTGATTACCTCAAGATTGTTGGCCGCCCGACATCTGATGGCTCGATAACACGTTTCGTTCGCGGTAGAGCGCAATGAAACTATTGTCTTTACAGCGACGGCTCCAGTCAAGTCATGCTTCAATCGCCCAAATGCCAGCAACCAGTCCCATCGTCAGTTGCCACTATGAACATCCTTCCTCATCCGTGACGCAAACTCTGGCGAATTATTTCTCATGGATCAGATGTAAGCTTACTACGCCACAATTATTTCGTTCCTACCCACCCAGTCAACACCAGCAATCTTAACTGCACCAATGGCTCCAACATAGCGACGTTTGGGGTACCAGTACACACAATCTCGGTCACCAACACAAAACAATGTTTCAATTATCTTTTTATCATTGCCATCACGTCAAGAAACATCATTGCACGTGACTTCCTCGAACACTTTGACCTTACTTTATGTAAAAGAACACGAGAGATATGCACTGCCGACTATCAGTTGCTATCATCGGCGCTAAAACACACGACTCGCACCAAAGCAGTTTTATAAAATCAGCTAATTCCTCCAGTTCCTCGTGTATCACAACTGTACGATGTTCTACAGTGACATGAACAGATTTTGAAACCATCTCCTTCATGCCCGATCTCAAGAGGAAGCGTGCCATCACAGCTCATCATATCATCTTATCAAAGACTCTTCTTCATCCTCCCGGAGCACGTTCATTGGCACCACAAAAACATAAGGCCGCCGAGCAAGAATTCGCCATGCTACGTCAACAAGGCATCTGTACAAGATCCAGCTCACCATTTGCGTCGCCTGTGGTAGTAGTACCAAAGAGTGAACCCGGAACATTTAGAATGTGTGGTGATTATCGAATTCTCAATTCTTGCACATAGTCGGATTCGTACATCCTGCCAAATCCAGCTGACCAACTCAGATCTGCTATTGGTCACTCTGTGTACTCAAAACTCGACCTAGTGAAAGCCAACTATGAAGTACCGAGGGACAAAGACTCCGCATTCTATATTGCACTCAGATTCACAGGAGGTGGCACACACGAATATCATTATATGCCTTTCGTTCTTAAGAACGCATCTCAAACATTTCAACGCGTTATGGACGAAATACTAGATGGTCTACCATTTGTAATTCCCTACTTAGACGACATTCTGGTATTCTTCAATTCAATATCCGAACATATGCAGCATATTGACATTCTACTCGCACTTCTAGCAGATTATGACCTCCGGCTTCATGGCAACAAATGTGTCTTTGTACAAAAATCAATTGAATTCCTTGGTCATCAAATTTCCGAGAAAGGCATGATAAATTTACCTGCTAAGGTTCGTGCCATTCAAGATCTACAGCCTCCAAACACCGTTCGAGCGTTACGATGATTCTTCGATTCGCATTTCGCCTTGCAAGATTCTGGAACCTCTTCACAAATAGCTCGTGCCAGAAAGCTGTTTTGTCATGAAATCACAACTGATTCAGCTCAACATGGACGACATACAGGCTTACGAGGATGCCAAAAAGGCCTCATACAAAGCGACCAGGCTACATTCTCCTGATTGGTCTCAACCTTTTCAACTGATCACTGACGCATCCGACGTTGCCCTAGGCGCAGTACTTCAACAGTCCATCAATGGCATACACCGACCTATCGCGTTCTACTCGCAAAAACTCCAACCTCGCGAGACGCGATATGATACATTAAGGGAAGAGTTACTCGCAATCTACCGGTCAATCCTACACTTCCACGTCTATCTGGATGGCTCGAAGTTCAAGATCTACAACTACCACCTTCCTCTACTCCCGATGCTCAGAGGAAAGAAAAAATATTTATATTCACGGCGTGTCAACTCGCAACTTACACGAATACACAAGTATGAATAGGAATTTACTCACGTCAAATGATCAGAAAACCTAGTTGCAGACACCCTGGCCGTCGTGCAGAACTCTGTGCCTCTATCCTGTGTCTTTCGTCTATAAGTACTCAGGAATTGCAAGCAGCACAGCAAGATGACCCATCGCGTCGTAAATTTGATGTCAATCGCCTGAAAACACTTGATTATAATGGAACTCTGCTGCAGTGTGAAGTAACTGGCGTAGGCCCTCGGCCGTTTATACCTGAAAACTCCATCGCAAGATCTTCGAGGTTTATCATTCAGTAGAAATTTTATCCAGAACGTGTTTTTGGCCTGGCATGCGACGAGATGTCAAAATGTGTTCAAAACAATGTCTAGAATTTCGGAAATGCAAAGTGACGAGACACACCAAAACGGCGCCACAAGTCATCCAAGTGCCCAAAGTACGGTTCACGCACACACACGTTGATCTGGTAACCTTACCTGCTATCTACTGTCAATACGAGACCGCACCATTCGATGGTATGAGGCCATACCACTGACAGACATGAAGCAAGACACTGTCAGTTATGTTTGAGAGCTCAATTGGTCAGCTAGGTTTGGTTCTCTAGCTGAAGTGACAACCAATCTTGGCGCAAAGTTCGTCGGCAAAGAGTTCGCTGGCCTACTGAAATACTAAAGTATCAAACACTCCGTGACTGCGGCTCGTAATCCTAGAGTAAATGGTTTCGTCGAAAGGCCACACCGGGAAATGAAAGCGGCGATCAAGGCTAGTCCTGAAGAAAATTGGCTTGGAGCTTTGCCGATAATACTCATATCAATGCATACAAGACCTCGAGAGTCGATCAAATGGAGCTCCGCTGAAATTGTATTTGGCGAATGTCTACGGCTGACTCGCAAACTAGTCCGATCAGGCTCTAAAACTGCGATAACGATGAACGATCCACTTCGCTGTTACCTACAGTATAACGCTCAGAATCGGCTGATCCTTCCTACACGTCAGTAACATGGTCCAATCTATAAACGCAAAGACTTTGATAGCTGCAAATTGTTCTTCATCAAGAACGACATGGATAACAGGATTCTAGACAAACCGAAGCGCGATCCTTATCGTGTGTTAGATCGACGTCAGAATTACATGATTTTGGAGAATAATGGCAAAGCTGAAGCTGTCTCCAAACACAGATTATCCCCGGCCGACGTTGATCCAAATGACCCGCTGTTCCACTATGTTGACCTATCAGGCGGCGAAGAAATGATTATTCCACCTCCAGACAGTTTTGCTGACCACGGGCTGACGCCTGACATCTCACCAGCAACAGAGCCAACTGACGCCGTCACGCCGCCGCGAGATATAGAGGAACCAGAGTCAGTGTCGACAGAGCCAACATCAGTGTTTACTCGTTACGGCAGAGCCATAGCAGCTCCTGTAAGGTTGTCCCCCTTCATTGTGTACTAATTTTCTTTGTCGGGGATGTATGTAACACGCCGCTTCGCGTTACAACCCAACGAAGTTTAATTTTGACAAATATAGTTCTATTTAAGTTCATATAGGCTAATTCTGGTTTTACACAATATTTCTCGTAACTGTGATTTAGCAACAATCACTGTTAGTTTCAAGCAGTTTTAATGGAGATTTCTTGAACTGCAAATTTAACTGTAATTAATAGGGTTTGTTTAATAAAAAGATATTTTTATACGATTTTTATATCTGCTTTGAAACATTTTCTTCAATAAAACAATGATATTTGTATGTGCTTTATCACATCACCCTTTGGGAAACGGCCAGGGATTAATAACGAACGCGGATCGTAATAACAACTACCAGGCTTAGGTAGGGGAGCATAACCTCACTAAATAAACAAATAGCCCGCAGAACCTCTTACATTAACTTCAAAACCTCGTACAATAGAACAGAATTTAATTATTTTTATTTTCATGATGCTCTGATTAATGATGATTTCGAGATCAAACTTCAGCAAGAAATTAAGTATTTAGGAATAATTATTCAATGTACTGTAACACGCGGCTCCGCGTTACAATCCAACGATGTTCAATTTTGACAAATATTGTGCTCTTTAAGGTCAAATGATCTAACTCTGTTTTTACACAATATTTCTCGTACCTGGGATTTTAGAAACAATCTTTGTTAGTTTCAAGCAGTTTTAATTCAGATTTCTTGAACTGCAATTTTAATTGTAATTAATAGAGTTTTGTTTAATAAATATACACACTCGCGCGCAATGCGCAGGGAGCATGTGGTGGATTATAGTACATATGTGGATCAATAGTTTTTATTTGTATTCAGATATGATTTCACGCATCAGGACATCAGATGTTCCTCAATCACATTCACAAATTCTATAGTTCAATGGATTATTATAATTAAATAATTTAAAAACCTAGCAAAGAGTTGTTGAGGCCCCTAACCTATTCGAGTCTGTAAGCCCCATAGATGCCAGATCGCTGGAAGTCCTAAAATTCACAGTAGAGTCTGATAGGCTTATATTATTGCTTGCGTCACTTAAGTTCAAGTCCGCTATGTCCTGCACTAACCTACTTGTGTCCTCAAATTTAATATCGGTATCCATGAATATATGAGATAACAATTAAATCGACACTTACTGTTAGGCAATCGGAAAGTGAAAGTTGGAAAGCTGTTCCTTTCAGCAATAATCTGTTATGGTATAAACGTGACCCAACGATAAAATCAAATATACCTGTTCCAAGGCTCCTCTTCAATGTTATTTTATATCAGAACAAAAGGCAATTGATGGAGAATTATATTTGATAATGATGTAATCGTTTACTATGGAAAAAATGTTAAAATGCAGCAGACCAAAATTACAATACCAGTCAAGGAGCGAGATACTCAAAAACTGAAAATAGCGCACAATTTTAAAATCAAGTATTTAAACAAAGAATGTTCTGGAAAATAAAAAAAAATCTTTTTAAATAAAGTTCGTTACAATCAGCTATGGTGGTTTAAATTTATCAGTCAAGGTTATTTTACATAAGGCGGAGGATTTAACATCCTCTACATACACCACCTTCTCAAAAAACGGCTAGTAATAGACGTAATCATAGTTCTTCGGCTGACGATGTATTCTTCCAGAACGAGTTGTGCATACTGGCGCCCCTGACGTCGTCATCTCGCCCGGTACAACATTCGCTGGTTCTTCAAAATCATCTGGTATCGACAAATGGTTTTCATGCTGTGATTCAGTAGAATAAGATTTTGCTATATTAGACAACGCTTCTTCAGAGTTCTGCATTTCATTATGTGCCTGCATGTTGGGATTGCACACATCAGATTCGCCCATGGAACGGTCATTCGACGCATCTGTTAATTCAGTCATACCGTCAATCCAGATAAACTGGGGAATACAACGATCCAACGTAACACAATCCTCAATGCCATTTATTTCTATGATGACATTCTTGTCAGTCATCCTCTTGACCTTGTATGGTCCTTTGTAAAATGGTGTCAGGCAGTTCTTCCTATTCTCATTAGTTATATACACATGCGAAGCCGATTTTAATTTCAGAGGACACATAGTATTTGGTTTTAGCTTTTCTAGTCTTGGTCGGGGCCCAACGACACATCTTGTCTCGAAGTGCTCCTACAAACCAATCTACACAACTAGAAGCCCAATCAAGACTACTTGGAGTTTCTATTAGAAGATCTCTAGGCAAACTTAATGGTTCTCCATAAGCCAATTCTGCTATGGAAGTTCCTAATTGTGCCCTATATCTGTTGCGCATGGCGAGTAGTAGGAAGATCGTGTATCCAGCTTGTTCCACTAGTACACCTTAATGCAGCTTCCAGTTCACGATGTAGCCTTTCTACCATCCCATTCGCTCGTGGGTTATACGCGCTAGTATGTATTATAGTGGTTCCCATGATGTTGAGGGATCTTACGAAAAGCTCTGACATAAATTGACTACCACGATCACTAGTGACCTTTTCCGGAACACCATAACGCGATATCCAATTATGTAGAAACGCGAACAAGACTTCTTGCGCTGTCATGTCTTTTAAAATCGCCACTTCAAATTGAGGACTAAATCTATCTACCATGGTCAGCAAGTATTTATTTCCATTTACTTCAGGCATCTCGACAATGTCTATGTGTACGTGTCTGAACCGTCCGATTAGTATTCCAATGTTCTTTATCTCGGTTCTGGTATGTCTCCACACCTTACACGTTTGACACTTGGCACAGGCTCTTACCCATACCCGTATGTCTTTAGACATGTGCGGCCATACGTATCTGTCGTTGATTAATCGAATGGTGGCTTTAATGGATGGATGACCCATGTCATGTAACACTTGGATAATCTTGGCCCGTAACTCCAATGGCACATATGGTCGTGGTTGACTTCTAGATGTTTCGCATAACAACCACTTGCCACTTATGAGCTTACGAACATATCATGGTCTTTTGGACAATACTAATGTAAAAGGATCCGATCCTTGCGCTTCCTCGATTTGACTAACGAAATCGTGCATTGATTCATCTAAATTTTTCAATGGACCTTGAAATATCAGCTCGAAATCAGCTTCATTCGGTCGGCTAAGTGCATCAACTACCACATTTTCTTTGCCAGCAATATGAGACACAGTGAAATCGAACTCTGCTAACAGTGTTATTTGGAAATTTACTCTACGAGAGTAATTAAGCCTAGCTGTCTTACCAAGTATGCTGATCAATAACTTAAACTTATGCCCGTCTAAGTAATGCTCGAAGTGTAGCACTGTGGCATACACTGCTAGAAGCTCTTTACTAAACGTATCATAACGTTTTTCTCGATCATTAAGCTTATGGCTATAAAACCCAATCGGTCTTATTATGTCCTGATCTCTTTGCTGTAGCACTGCCCCTAATGCAACATCTGAGGCATCTGTGATTAGTTCGAAAGGTTTTTCCCAATCTTTAGGTGCTAATGTGGTTACGTCACTTAACATATCCTTGGCCTTTTGGAAATTTTCTCGGTCTTCTTGACTCAAGATGATAGGCCAAGACTTCTTGATCGTGCTCTTTTCAAGAGTGAGATGTCTTGTTAACGATCCAAGAATTCCGGCTAGACCTGGAATGAATCGACGATAATAGCTGATCATGCCCAAGAACCTTCGCAACTGGCGTACGGTTCGGGGTTCCGTTACGTCCTTAATAGCTTGGACCTTATCTTCAAAAGGTTTAATTCCGTCTTTGGAAAGTATATGACCAAGGTATTTAACTGAAGAGCAACCGATATTACTCTTATTAGGTTTGACCACTAATCCATATTGTTCCAGCCTGGTCAAAACCGTTTCCAAATGCGTACGATGTTCATCTCTTGAGCGACTAAAAATTATTATGTCGTCTATATATACCCTCGCAAATGGACAATTCTGAAGGATTTCTTCAGCCAAACGCTGGAATGTCTGACTGGCATTTTTCAAACCAAAAGGTATTCGAAGAAATTCATGCGATCCCCCTCCTGGAAATCTGACTGCGGTGAGTGGTATCGAACTTTCTTCCATTGGTACCTGAAAGTACGCTTTCTGGAGATCTAAAGTTGAATAAACCTCATATCCCATTATATCTCGAAGAAAAGTACTCTGATTAGGGAAAGGATAAGAATCAACCTTCGTCGCTGAGTTTAATAGACGATAATTCCTACAAAACCTCCATTGACCCAGTTCAGGTTTGGGAACTACCACTATTGGGGAAGCAAAATTGGAATTTGACCTTCTACAAATCCCCTCTTCGCGCAATTGGTGAAATTCTGACACAGCAACTTGTTGCTTGTGTTGTGCCAATGGTTGAGCCTTTGGTGAACAAGGCAACGGAGCCACCAATTCTATTTGGTGTTCTACTCCTGTCTTCAGACCTATCCTTTTGGCACTGAAAGGTTGAAACACTGCTAGGTGCTTCTCGATTATATCGGCAAAGTCATGTGCGACTGATGGACGAGGTAAGAGGACTGTTCTAACTGCCGACGCGTTAGACTCAGTAGGTGTTGCTGTCCCTACGCCTTCTGTGATAGTCCTAGCCTTGGGGTCTAATGCCAGCTTAAAATGTGTCAAGAAATCCATGCCAATGATATGGTCCTTGACATCGGCTACTAGAAAATTCCATCGGAAGGAAGATTTCTGGCCTAATGTTACCGACATTTCTTTCATCCCTTTTACTCCAATCGGACTACCGTTAGCGGCCCATAGTTGATAATCAAATGTGGGGCAATCTGCTTCCACCACGTCTGACCTAACTATGCTTACCTCAGCACCCGTATCAATGAGAAATTCTAATCCAGATAATTCATCCTTAATAATGAACTTGTTGCTGGACAATCCGGCAATGTTTTCCAGATCTCCGCTTAGTGAGAATCTGACTCTCTTGCCTTCTATCTCGGTGCTATTTGTTCTAGTCGCATCTTTAGCTTTGAGTATGCCTTTTAAAGGCATATCTGGGAGCCTTTGCAATGGAACCCCCCCTACGGCTCCTACTAGCGGGGGTTTTGTCCTTTTCCCGGTGATGGATTTCTATCAACCGGTTTTGTGCTTCCTTTCCATCTGGGTCCACATAATCGCGGGTAAATACAATTCTCACTTTGGCACTTCGCACTGCGTCCGTATTCGCAATGTGCCTTACACCATCCGCGTGGCCCTTCGAAGCGTTGACGCGAGTGACTCCCTCGACGTCTATTATACTTATCCTGACTCTGAAGTTGTGCTATATCACTACGCAAGCTAGCAACTTCTCTACATAAGAAACGCAAAGTTTCTTGTATAGTCAGGTGGTTTTCGGTATCTGCCCCGACTGGCTGCATCGTTACAGAATCTGCTATTACAGCATGTACTTGTGGTTCTTGCTGTTTATACACGCCGTCTAACCCTCTGAGTTTTGTTGGCCAATCTATGCTCATTGTGTCAAATACTTCCAATGTTGTTCTGAGCCTAATTGGTAGCTCAGCTGTAAAAATGGAGTTGACTACATCTCCATATAAATTCAATCTGGAAGCTTTTGTGCAAAGGCGTTCATAAAATTCGGACGGTAGTTGACGCCCCATTTTTTCTAAGCGTAATAATTCGCACATTTGCGCTGATCTTCCAGGCTGATATCTCTGTTGAATTTCAGCCATTAATAACTCAAATGCATTGTACGGCTTTTCTTCCACAGTTCTGTCTCTGAAATTTTCCAAAGCATTTCGGAAATTTTCAGGCAATGCCATCCATGCTGCAACAAATTTCTCCATAGGGTTCACGATATTATAAGCACTGAATATCATTTGGGCATCTCCTACCCAACTTGAATGTTTTTCTGATTTATACTGTGGTAGACTTAATATTCTTGGACTGGCGCGGTCGCCAAATTTTGTTGAGGCCCCTAACCTATTCGTGTCTGTAAGCCCCATAGATGCCAGATCGCTGGAAGTCCTAAAATTCACAGTAGAGTCTGATAGGCTTATAAGATTATTTTCGTCCGCTATGTCCTGCACTAACCTACTTGTGTCCTCAAATTTAATATCGGTATCCATGAATATATGAGATAACAATTAAATCGAAAGTTACTTTTAGGCAATCGGAAAGTGAAAGTTGTAAAGCTGTTCCTTTCAGCAATAATCTGTTATGGTATAAACGTGACCCCACGATAAAATCAAATATACCTGTTCCAAGGCTCCTCTTCAATGTTATTTTATATCAGAACAAAAGGCAATTGATGGAGAATTTTATTTGATAATGATGTAATCGTTTACTATGGAAAACATGTTAAAATGCAGCATACCAAAATTACAATACCAGTCACAGTGCGAGATACTCGAAAACTGAAAATAGCGCAAAATTTTAAAATCATGTATTTAAACAAAGAATGTTCTGTAAAATAAAAAGTAAAATTCTTTTTAAATAAAGTTCGTTACAATCAGCTATGGTGGTTTAAATTTATCAGTCAAGGTTATTTTACATAAGGCGGAGGATTTAACTTCCTCGACACAGTGGAATAATTATTTGTGATGTTTTTTCAAGAATTCTTTTACACGATTTTTATCCATCAATTATCAGTGACAATATTTACCAGTGACTTTATTTATATCATCATATATTTTCAATCATTTACATGTATTCATCACGATTCAGACGTTTGTTTAACTGTGAATTGATAATTATTCGTGTTGACAAAATATTGTTTTTTTTGCCGTCTAGAGCACGGTCAATTTGGACAAACTGTGAATTTTGTCTTTCTCTGCATCATTGTGTACAATATACGTATGATGATTCGACTTAGCCTTCTCACATCACCCATCGGAAAAAGGCCGGAGACTAATCATAAGCCCGGATCTCAAACAGCAGCTACCAGTCATATGTAGGTAGGGTATAGCTTCACAAAATAGATAGCTACCCTGCAAAACCTCTTACATCAGCTACAAAACCTCCTACATTACAGCTTCTTTTGAGAGACATATTAAAAAGATAATTAGCAGTGCTAAGAACAGAAGGACACTAATAAATATAAATATACTATCGGACAATATAAAATTGCAAACGTATATAATTTGGATTAGACCGATACTTGAATATGCTGCCGCTACCTGGAAACAATTAAAAAAGGTATTGTCAAAAAGCTAGAATCTATACAAAGAAATGCTGTGAAACATATTAGCCCTGTCTCCTTCACTAGATATGCCATAGATTACAATTTGTTTTACTGCAAACTTGATGGTTTCGGAGGATGTGCTATTGCATAAAGGTTTTCCTTTGGAACATGTGGACTGGTGCCTAGATGAATCTAATAAAAAAGATTCATGAAGTTGGAACTAGGTCTGGGCATTTGGCGATCTCCCTTCCTTTGGTGGGAAATGTTTCGGGGAAGTTATTCTCTTTTTCAAATATTTACAAAATTTACAATCAATTTTTAGAGGGGCTTAGAGAAACGCCTCCATATAAGATGTCTTTTAAAATTATATGTACAGAACTAGAAAAAATGTACATTGCTGCTGATCTTTTTAATATAGATTATGATAATTCTTTCTCGTGTTTGAATAAAAAAGACCCATAAATGTGATTAGCCTCATACCTTCTTGAAATTTGAATTTCCACAATTTTTATCATTAAATTGAAATGTTATGCATTTTACCATCATGTTAGTCAACACCATATATAATCAATTGCTAGCCATGATTCTCATTTTTGCATAATGTTACACTCGAATTATACCAAAATTTTTCCTAATATCATTATTCGATGATAAATTTATAACTATTTATATAATCCGTTATTGTACAAATGCGATTAATTAAAAAGACCGTTTTTTCATTTATCATAATAATTGTATCAAAATTGATATAACGCATGCACTGTTATTACTGCTGAATCTTCTGGCGTTGATAAATCGTACATCATAACTAGGGAGATTTAATAATTTATATGAGACTAATTGCACTTATTTATGTGATGTGATATATTTTTTATATTGTGCATTTTCCAATATTAAAATTTATTTGATGGAACTTTTGTGGTTTGAATCCAAATAAAGATATTCTATTCTATTCTATTCTCTTCATATTACAAATCTCTGCAAAGAATTTTAACGCAAATAGATTTGTCTTTTGTTAGGAATTTGGGATACGCATCTAATACCAAGTTTTAAGACGCAGGATCATCATGTTCATTCAATCCTGTTTGTGAATAATTTTTAGTAAAAATCGATAACAATTTCTCGTCTACGCGCTTTTGTACTGTTGGCGTACTTTTCGCTGTTGCTATCTCGTTCCTGATTTTGTACCCCTACTACATATCAATTGTGGCTCTTATTACTACCCGTGCGCCTAATCAGTCTCTGATCTTTTCGAGATGGTTGATGTGAGAAGGCAAAAACATCGGGTCATACGTATATTCTACACAATATTGCAATTAGAAATATAATTCACAGATAGTCCAATTTGACCATGTGTTGGTCGGGAATAAAAAAAACAGATTTTAACATAAAATTATATCCTAAACAACATTCACAATTAAACTAGATTGTCCGTCTTATAGACGGCAAAAATAAAAGTGACTTAAGTTTATAAAGTAAAATGTTTTATACACAAGTGGTTATTGTTACACAAATGTCTGAACAGAATT
Source organism: Eudiplozoon nipponicum (assembly GCA_029291075.1). NCBI lineage: Eukaryota > Metazoa > Platyhelminthes > Monogenea > Mazocraeidea > Diplozoidae > Eudiplozoon > Eudiplozoon nipponicum. Next base: position 26,964 of record JAQBSW010008894.1, read on the forward strand.
GTATTTATACCATCGACTAAAACATATGATGACATGCAAAAATCATCGTTAAAAGTTATCATTAAAAATGAAGATGTAAATTGTTTAAAGACTTCAATGATAAAAAATTAACAAAGCTTTAGCTTACTACTTGCAATATTTTCAGTTCATGTCAAACTATTAATCCATTCTTCTATGTGAACACTAAATTAAGTGAAATAAATCTGCAATGACACAACATTCCACCGCGTGATCCTCTCGGATCGCGCGCGGTTCTCTCTATTTATAAAAACACTATTAATTACAAATAAAATTGCAGTTCAATAAATATCGATTGAAACTGCTTGAGACTAAAAGAGATTGTTCCTAAAATCACAGCTAAGAGAAATATTGTTTAAGGACAGAGTTAGAATATTTGACCTTAAAGAGCACAGCGTTTGTAAAAATTGACCTTCGTTGGGTTGTAACACGGAGCAGCGTGTTACATACACCCCCCGACAGAGAATATTAGTACACAATGAAGTGGGCTAACCTTACAGTAAATGTTATTGCTCTTTCATGCCGTATAACGACTGATTATGGTTCAGTCAACACTGATACTGGCTCCTCTATTTCTCGCGTTCTTGGACGGATGGTTAGGTCGAAGTGTTCGAGAAAGTCACGTCCAATGATGTTTCATGTCGTGTTGTCGATGATGAACGTATATTTGAGACATCATTTTGAGTTGGAGAACGAGATTGTGTGTACTCGTACCCCAAACGTCGCTATGTTGGAGCCATTCGCGCAGGTCAGACTGTTGGTGTCGACTGGGTGGGTTGGTTCGAGATAATTGTGGCGTAGTGAGCTTACATCTGATCCAGTGTCTATGACAATTCATTCGCCAGAGATTGCGTCACGGATGAGAAAGTATGTTGATAGTGGCAACCGGCGATGAGATTGATTGCTGGCATTTGGGCGTTTGAAGCAAGACTTAATTGGAGCCGTCGCTGTAAAGACAATAGTTTGATTGCGCTCTACCGCGAAGGCAACGTGCTTCGAGCCATCAGACGTGGAGCGGCCAACAATTTGGGGTGCTCAGCCTCTGCTGTCGCCGAGGAGGCTGACCCCACCCGTCTTCCGAACCTTCCATGGGCGGATCCTCCTGAGTTGTTGAGGGTGACCGCGCCCATTTGAACGTCGCGTCTGTGTGCGGGTATGTGCAGACGTTTCCGAGGCAATAACGTGTGTAGTGGCCTTCATTGAAAGTGCTTGAATTTCTCAAAATCTAGCTGTTTATTAATTCCTTACTGGCTGTAAGTTCGACGAACCGGGGCACCATAATGTAGGGGTACTTTTCGCTGTTGCTATCTCGTTCCTGATTTTGTACCCCTACTACATATCAATGGTGGCTCTTATTACTACCCGTGCGCCTAATCAGTCTCTGATCTTTTTCGGATGGTTGATGTGAGAAGGCAAAAACATCGGGTCATACGTATATTCTACACAATATTGCAATTAGAAATATAATTCACAGATAGTCCAATTTGACCATGTGTTGGTCGGCAATAAAAAAAACAGATTTTTACATAAAATTATATCCTAAACAACATTCACAATTAAACTAGATTGTCCGTCTTATAGACGGCAAAAATAAAAGTGATTTAAGTTTATAAAGTAAAATGTTTTATACACAAGTGGTTATTGTTACACAAATGTCTGAACAGAATTGTATTTATACCATCGACTAAAACATATGATGACATGTAAAAATCATCGTTAAAAGTTATCATTAAAAATGAAGATGTAAATTGTTTAAAGACTTCAATGATAAAAAACTAACAAAGCTTTAGCTTACTACTTGCAATATTTTCAGTTCATGTCAAACTATTAATCCATTCTTCTATGTGGACACTAAATTAAGTGAAATAAATCCGCAATGACATAACAGGCCACCGCGTGATCCTCGCGGATCGCGCGCGGTTCTGTCTATTTATAAAAACACTATTAATTACAAATAAAATTGCAGTTCAATAAATATCGATTAAAACTGCTTGAGACTAAAAGAGATTGTTCCTAAAATCACAGCTAAGAGAAATATTGTTTAAGGACAGAGTTAGAATATTTGACCTTAAAGAGCACAGCGTTTGTAAAAATTGACCTTCGTTGGGTTGTAACACGGAGCCGCGTGTTACAGTACCACATTCTGCTTTCAATTTGTATTCAAAAAGAGGAAGCAGATTTCAGTAACGCATTGTTAATAGTTTGTAAATATTTAAGTACACGCATATTACAATTTTTCAGTATATATTTTTGCAATTGTATGCATTTTAATGTCCTGTAAATCGCTTCCAAACAAGAATATCCTGAATTATAATTTAGCTCTGTGTCCATCCAACGGTCTCACATCTGATGACGTTAGGCTATAAACTCTGAAGAATTTTATTTCAGATTTGAATAACATCCTTCAAAGTATCATCAAAGACAGGACAAATTATAATAAAACCACGGATCAACACATTCTAAACCAGAATAAACGAAAATCGAGTCCACTTCAATCATTCAGTCGATATTAGTCAGTATGGTGTTATAATAGAATAGAATAGAATAGAATAGAATATCTTTATTTGGATTCAAACCACACATGTTCCATTAAATAATAAAATTAGAAAATGTACAATATAAAAAAGTTATCACATCACATAAAAATGTGCAATTAGACTCATTTAGATAAGTAAATCTCCCTAGTTTTACTGTACAATATATCAATATCAGAAAGTTCGGCTGTAAGGAATAATAGATTCATCATCAAAATAGGAAAAATTAATGTATAATTCGAGTGTAACATTATGCAAAAAAGAGAACCATGACTAGCATCTGATTGTATGTATTGTTGACTAACATGATGATATAATGCATAACATTTTAATTTTAATAATACAAAACTTGGAAATAAATATCTCAAGAAATTCTGTTTCCGATAACAATTATCATTGTCTTTTATTCAACCATGAGAAAGTATTATCATAATCAAAATAAAAAATATCAGCAGGATTGTAGACTTTTTCTAGTTCAGTAGGTAAAAATTTAAAAGACATCTTAGATTGAGGCATTTCTCTAAGCCCCTTTGGCAATTGGTTATAAATTTTGTAGATTTTCGAGAAAGAGAATAACTTGCTCGCTACATTCCCCACCAAAGGAGGAGATATTGCCAAATGTCCAGATCTAGTTCCAACTTCATGACTCTTTCTTATTGGAGTCCTATAGGCACCAGTCCACTGGTTCAAATGGAGAACTTTTATACAATAGCACATCCTCCGAAACCACAAAGATTGCAATGAAATAAATTGTAATCTAGAGGCGTATATAGGGCAAGAAATAGGACTAATATGTTTCACAACTTTTCTTTGTACAGCTTCTATCTTATTGGACAAACACTTTTTTAATGGATTCAAAGTAGCGACAGCATATTCTAGCATATACATTTTAAGTTTTGTGTCATTCGATAAGATATTTCGATTTATTAGTGCCCATCTACTCAAATCATACAAATCTAATGTCACATTATTTTTGGAGAATTCGACATTTTTTGGATCAATTGGAAAGATTATTTTTAAATCATCAGCGAATTTGCAAACTTGACCGTTAAGGATCTTAGTTTCCAAATGTGCAAATACGATTTTAAATAAAATTGGCCCCAAACTTTATCCCTGTGGAATTCCACTTGTTACTCTTTTCGATTTTGATATCAAATCGTTTACATAAAAACTCATTCTTCGATTACATAAATAGTATTTAAGTAATCTAAAAATATTCGGATCAATATTCAATAAACAAATCGCATTCAAAATAGCATCAAAAGATATAGAGTCAAAAGCTTTTGAGATATCTAGAAATACAATTAATGTATCTAACTTATTCTCATCTAATGTAATTACAGGTTTCCACATAGTAAGCATATTAGTAGTTGTCGATCTATCTTTCGTAAAGCCATGTTGACATAAATCAAAATCAGCCGGCAACATACGTTCTAAATGATCTTGTATCAATCGTTCTATTATCTTCAAAAACGAAGGGATAATAGAGATTAATCTATAATCACTGGCGCACGTTGGCTTACTTACTTTTGGCAACGGCTTAGCTACTATCGTTAGTATATCGATTGGTAATTTCCCATTCTTCAAAATTCTACTTATAAAGTTGCAGAGCGCATTCATAAAAGTTAAGGGTAATTGAAGCAGGTTATAAATCGAAATACCAAGGTCACCTTTTTGTTTTTTTGATTTGATTTTTAACATTAATTTTATCCATTGTACCCTTTTTATGTGCAAAAACAAAAAGAAATTTTATCAGACATAAGAAAATATTCTTTCGCATGGTCTTCTCAAATATCTACTCATGAACATATCTTTATATATAAATTGGAAAGCAAAACAAGATAGAAATAAAGCTCGCATTTCAAAAGAATTAATTTTATCAATTCATCACTGTCAATAACAAGTCCTGGTTCCTGGTCTCCCAAAGGATCAGGTAGTTCCATGAAATTTCTTTCATTCCGTGGATTACATATCAAATTGCCAAATACTTCATCCAATTCATAGAGAAATTCATACTCAGTTTTATACACTGGTAATATAAGCTTTAACTTTTTCTTATATTTACTGTAATCTGTGAAGAGTTTGTATCCTAG
>JAQBSW010008895.1:0-31603 GCA_029291075.1 Eudiplozoon nipponicum
ATATATATATATATATATATATATATATATATATATATAAATTTAACGGATGCAAATTTTAAAAAAACATGTCTGCGGAGATTGTGTGCAAGTTTCATATCTATATATTGACATTTATGTTTAAAACTATGCAACTATTTTTACATTCCAACATATTGCTTTGACTTTAATTAGAAAGATAATAAACTAAATTATAACTGGTACATACATTGATTTATAAGTCAAATTCTTAAGGCAAATGCGTCAACATAAGCAACATTATTTTTTTCAGGAAACTATTTTATTCTGAACATATTTGCGCCGGGTGGTGATGTTTGTTTTTTGTTGTAAATATTTCTTTTTCAAGTATCATCCAAATAATATAAAATTAGAAACATATTTGGAGCCCTGTTCCCGACAAATTCTGAACGATACGTGAAAAATTCCCAATAAGGACGCAACAGGTGTACTGGATGAATTTCTTTATCTATATAAAACAATGCTTAGTTATTAGTGATAAATGTATGCCTATAGGGGGTCTGGTGTTTAAATAAAGATCACAAACTAGATTTAATTAATTTGTATCACCGCACGCGCAACCAATGTCCGTTTAATTATTTTTTGTGAATGAGATATTATCTGTTGCGAAGAATTAATATATATAAAGATATATAAGCAATTTTTTATTATGTGTTGCTCCCTATTAACTCTGCTATACATTGAATCTTATACAAATGTAATATAGTTCGATAAACCTATAAATGAACATTACATGAATTAAATTTATGTCTTCTAGGTAAACAGTAATCGAATTTTATTTAACTAATCGTACATCATGACTACACTTTCATCTGTCGCAATGTTGGGAGATTGATTAAATAAATGTATATGCTCAATTTCGTGGATCTCACTCAATGTCGCATGACGATATAGCAAGACAACATCGAATAAAAAAGCGCAAACTCAGCCATATGTTTTACGCAGCTCTAAACCGTGTGCATGAAAATACTCGCGTAAAATTTGGCGAAAGAACTTAGGAACATTGGTTATTTAAACTATTTCGTTAACTATATGTGGCTAAATAGTGCTAATCCTGACCGCGGCATTTTTCGCAAATACTTCTAAATGCCAAACAAGGATAAAATCTGTCAAAAGAGATGAAGTGCATTTGATTTCTTATGTGATGTTTAGATTTTAACGACTAAAAATTTTAATATGTATTCAAACACCGTCTTTATACTTTCCACAATATCACCACATTATGTGACATAATTTTCATTCTGTAATAACCAGTTTAAAAGTTTGGTCGAAAGCGCTAAAAAATCGGATCCATTATGAGAAAAAGCTTATTCGAAAACTTATGCTTCGAATCCACTATTTTCGAAAAATGTTATGTGGCCGAAGTTGTGAAGAACTCAGGGCAACTAACAGCTAATTTATAGAGATCACGTATTTCTTGAACGATGTTCTACCAGGTGGGGCAGTGACATCGTCGTGGGTGGTAGATTTGTACTATCAGATTCGCAAAGACCCGATTGATCCCCATTGGGTGCTGATTCGTCCCTTTCCACCGAAGGCTTCAACATCATTCATACTAACCACTGGAAATGAGGTATGATCTTACCTTTAATGACTGGCTACGCTTGGTTTACCATTTTCAGGATTTATATATATATATGTACATATATATCTACAATGTTGTCGAGTGTGTTTTCATGTACTTCATGCATATGCACAAATGTAGTTTAGTTACTGAGAAAACCTTTGTTTCAAATTGTATTGTGTGTGTGTGATTCGAGGCCTGAGGATGGTACACGATATATCGTACCGAAACATGGACAGTCAACGAAGATTAGATCGTACCTCTGGTCAAATTGTTTGTTTAAATGACGTTGGAGCTTTCGGAGGAAAAGGGGCGAATCAGCACCCAGCCACCACGAAGACGATCTTGATGCGTACTTCAAAATGGAGATCAATCGGATCTTTGTCAGACTGAAAGTGCAAATCTATTACACACGAAATAAAACTGTGCATACTCTTGAATCAAACTTGAAGTTCTTAATTTTAAAAATTTTGGTAGTTTCTAATTTAGCATTCTATTAATCCTATAATCTTTAGATACGGGTTGTTGCGATGCACTCAAAAATAAGCATATTTGTAACATCAATACGAATTGTGGTTCAGTTTTTGTTAAAATGAATCTCATATTGCCTCAATAGTTACAAGTTTTTTGCCCTCAAAAAGGTAAAATATGTACCTACATATTGTACAGAAGCTCAAATTTTTCAACTAGTTTACTGGAGAAATGGGGCACAGTAAATTGTATTGTGAAAATTGAAACGTCCTTCCATATAGATAGAACACAAAGTATAACTATTTTTCAATAAAAGTGCAAATAGCACAACTGTAACTAAACGCAGATTTGCTTTGAAAGATCAGTAGCAATGCCAATGCAAGAACAAATCGTTTTTGTCTTCACAAGTCTGGATATCGTCTACTACTTCTAAAAACAAGGTAGCATGCTCACACAGCTAGCCTTAATTAAAACTAAAAGTTGATTGTTTGCATGTCGCATATTTTTCAGGGAAAAACATTTTTAATTACAGATATACGAAAAGGACAATCTTATATTGTACATTCCAAGATGGCACGCGCGAATTTAATTCTCTACTTCGTCTGACCAAATATGATTGCCCCTTTGTTCATTTCCAATTGTAGATATAGTTATTCGTAGATTGATTTTGAATTTTCTTTATCAAAAAAGGTAGAGAAAGTTTCGTTCTGGATATAACAAGAACTAAGTCATCTGTAACATGTGTGACCACTGACGCTTTTCAGGTTATATATCAGAAACGGTATGTGAAAATAATAATTTGGTGTCCATCTAAATCTATCACTGAGTATATGTAGCCCTTTGCCAAATGTCGACAACACAGCAAAATTACCGTCATTCAAACTTACTGACGCGTTTCGACCTTCCATAATTATCGTCCGAGTAGGATGGCAAACGGAATGAAAATCAAAATTTGATATGCAGCAGTATCTCATACATTTTACTTGTATAGAAATGTGGGCTGCACAATTTCCTGTCAAGTAAAATGCATGCAAGTCTTATAGAGGCGGGAGCCGCATATCTCATTTTTCTTTTTATAAATATGATAATCATGGAAGATTGATACGCGTCATTACGTGTGACTGACAAAAGTTTTACAATGTTGTTCGACGATTGGTTAAATACAATAGGATTGGTGTTTACTTCAAGGTCGCAAACTTGATTTAAAGAATTGTTACCACCAACCGCGCAATTATTGAAGGTTTATTTGTATGAGATATATATGTGGCAATAGATGCAACATGTTAATTTATGTGACATCATACAACTTGTGCAGCCAACATTTCTAGTGAAAAATAATGAAAGGGAGAATACTAGAGATGAGAGCCACATATCTAATTTTGCTTTTAATATATATATATATATATATATATATATATATATTTATATATATAAAGATATATATTTGATCTGCTAGTAATGATTGTATAAATTTGTTGGGTCTTGTACCCAAATAAGGACGAAATCGGTCTTTTTGATATATAGCATTTACAATTGTATGCTTGTAAAGGAAGGTCTCTCTATTTATATATATATATATATATATAAATTCTCGTATATATATGCATATATTTGTATATATATATACAAATATGTGAGCTGAACACGAAGGACACCAAGACTATCGATTGGGCAGAAAGAGAAGTATTATAATTAACATCGTATGCACATATTCTGATAATGCAAAACCAACAATAACGTCCAAGCATAACATCTAATACGTATATATTGTTTCCGGAGAAATAATGTGTATACAGTAATGTAGTGGTGACTGCATATCTAATAATAAATTATTTCATATATGACCAAAATTTGGAGCCATATTTACTATGAAAAAAGGTTTAGCCTCGTGTATATATGCGTATCGTAGGGACCGGCTCTGCGCGCAATATCCACTATTTATTACTTGAAGAAATTTGTGACATTCGGACGGAACAATCTCCGATACGTTTGTTTATTTATGCAGTAATGGATTAAAATTCATTTCAAATCATTGACAATACCAATTCAAATCCAAATCACGATCAGCACTTGTGCACATTCACCTGAAACAGCTCGGACGGACACCAGGCTTGTACCAATCAACTAATCAGATGTGAAATATATGGAATAATTGTACCACACGAAAAAGCAATGAAATATCGTTCATCGCAAAATAAAAGCTTTACACACGTAAGACGTATATAATACAGGTTAAGCAAACTTTTTTTGCATTTATTAGGTAAAACATGTATTATAAGCATGTATTTCATGTTCTTCTGCAGTCAAGCTTCATCGAAATATTCTCGCTTCAGCGAACATATAGTAAACACACATAGTCAAACTTTCATACATTTAGTGAGTGTTTTATTTCTTCTAAAAGATTAATTACTTTTCCCTGAGGATTATATATATATATATATATATATATATATATATATATATATATATATATATATATATATATATATATATATATAGCCTTGTCTATCATACGCTTAGCTTGGGACATTTTAAAAGAAAAATTTTAATTGCATCTTGATAAATTGCTTCAATAAATTGTCAACTCTCACGTTGGCAAATTGTCTGCCTAATATTTCGAGGTCAGCTTGTTTAGTTGAACTTTTGCGTTAAACTTGCTACTTCCTTGTGTACACGTGAAGCAAATACACATAAGATGTTAATTATAATTTTTTCACAAAGGAGACCAATCGATATTTCCACTTAGTGCAGAATTTGGCCAAAATTTATTTTTGTATATGTTTCATATAATAAAATGTACGTTATTTATCCTACACAAAATATAATCAATTAATTTCTCGATGCCAACAATAGTCATTTTACCATATATGTATATATATATATATATATATATATATATATATATATATATATATATATATTTAATCTGAATTTGATTCGTTTTAATCAGTGTAAAAGTATTCATTTTTTCTAATTACACGTTTCCTTTATTCTCATATTGCTATCGATAACTTATTAAAGAGTGTTGTTTTAGATTAAATGCTTCATTTGTCCGTCCGATGGATTTTTTCGTAAAATCGTAAATTGTTTTCTGCTACTGATTATCAAAAAACGTCAAATTAAGTTTTCGTTCTTAAATTATTTTACGTTGATTATCACATATCTTGGTTTCTAAATTGTAGCATAAATTGAAAATTGCGAAAAAAAGATTTTGATATATTAATTATTTCTTGGCAGTGTTAGGACGTTATTCTACATGTAAGCAATGATTGCTAATTTGATCCAATCATAAATTTTGCGTAGCTATATTTATTTTATCGATTATCTGGAAAAATCATTGATTCTTGGTATGAATATTTGTGCCATCGCTTGGTTGTTGCCCAGTCGATTTTAGCCTAGATGTGGAAACTGTATGTTACCTTTTGCTGATTAATCAATAGAAGGTAGGTCAAATTACGATTTGCCCGCATTCCCTGCTGTGCCAATTTTGGAAGGAATCACAGAAGCCTATTTCACATGAACAAATATCAGTAAAATTACAACGCATTATGTAAATGTCATCTGCGAGGGAAATTTTTCAAAGAAACAACTGTCAATTAATCGGTACCTAGTTGGTTGTAGTTAATCTGGAAATACAGTTCTATCATCTCTTCTACATATATGTAGATCATTACTCACAATATAAACAAATAACAAGGTACTCGTATTATTGTAAAGTTGATGACTGCCATCCTCCCAACGATTTGCTAATAATTATTTGCCCAATCAAAGTTTTACGAAAGTATTTTATTATATGCAAATAAATAAACTTATATATATATATATATATATATATATATTATTAATTAAAGCATTACAGTAGAACTTTAATAAAGATAAACATAAATATATATGTCATGTCAGTATAAACCAAAGGTAAATTTTCTTGTGGACCGGTTTTGTTACCATATATTGTTCAGAGTTTGTCCCAGTTCAAGGTCCGTCCGCGGAAATGTTTGCACAGTACTTTAATAATTCCCAATAGGGTGAAGCCCGTATACTTAACGAATTGCTCTTTTACCCGCTTCAAAGTTTATCTAATGCTAACAAAACCTTTTTAATTCAATTCCAGCTATTAAAATTCAACTCAATATAACCTCCACAGAAGGCATGCTGTCAGTAATATTTTTATAATTTGGGGTTGGCTAGATTCAAATTTAAGACTAAAGATGCCGAATAGGTTTCACCGAAAAGGATTTATAGCCAAACTTCTTAAATTAATGTGTCTGAAAATTGCGTGCAATGGGCAGTACGGATGGAGTAGTAGATACATTTTAGGCTACTAGGCAAATTTTCTCTGTTCAATCTACGAACGCGAAACAATCCTTGATGTAATTGACGACTTCACAGTAAGATCAAAGCCGGTCTACTTGATGAAATAGTATGGCTAACATGTGCAATGTTTAGGTAATGCTGAAAGCATATGCATAATAAAATACCTAAACTTCAAGAAAGTATAATATCCCCAATTGGCATGTTTTCTGTTCTATAATCACTGATAGGGAGGTCTAATTTGTAATTTATGTCTTCAAATATACCAAATATGTTTCAATTTAGGTTAAGGCTAACTAAATATACTAAGTTTATATATATATATATATATATATATATATATATATATATATATATATATATATATATATATATAACTTTTAAACTGCGTGGGTTGTGTGTCATTGGTGATACAGTGAATGTGTGCAACTTTTAAAATCAAATGAGCTCGGGTTCGAGCCTGGGTTGCGTTGAATTCTTGCAAGCAATTGAATAGATTCTAATTGATGAATTATTTTTGCTACTCAGTAAAATGTTTATTTAATACACACATCATATCTCTAATAAAAAAACCTCGCATTTAATTTCCCTAGGTGGTATGTTTTCTGCTCTTTAATGAAAGATCCTATGTGGTTGATTATAAATTAATATCTTACTAGATGCCAGGTATGTTACACCTTTAGAAATGTCTTACATAATACTCAAGTTGTTATAGATCTGAAAAAATGCATGTATTATTCGGCAGGCGTGGCGCAGTGGGTAAGCGCAGTACTCTCAATTAAATTTGTTCTGATTCTAGCATCGGCTCGAACCTCGGCACGAGCCACGGTAACAGATAATTAAAGAATATAGTTGATGAGTTACCATTAAGAACGATTGCTGTCTACTTGATGTAGTGCTTTTATAACCTTGTGGAATGTTTACTTTATACCAAGAGAATACATATTCATCTTTTCAAATACATATTTCTTCACTTCTGGCGTATTCCTAACTCAGTATTTGCTAATCTGACGCATACCATAAGCCATAGCTTATTTTCGACCCTATTAAACAACTTATCAGTAGCACAAAAAATTGAAATGAAACCATCGAGCTTTGTTGTAGTGTTATACGCATGTTGTAACGCCACACATTGCTCTATCACAAACTATCTGACTTGTCCGTACAATCTGATATCCTTATAGAAGGTAAAGTTCCCGAAATTCTCTCTACAGATTCTTTAATCCAGCAACGATTTATTCCGAATTGACCATTTCAAGCATCCCAATAATAAGAGAGTTAAATTAAATACGATTGGAAACAGGATAAACAAAGCCATACAATACTCAAAATAACTGACTTAAGCAAATGTGCTCCATGCATATGCATATATAGAGTTTGATTAGAGAGACCACTCCTTGTTTCAAACTTTATATGAGCCAAAAATTAAAACATAAATAGAACTGTTTTGGAAGCAGGTTACAAAATATGTTTAAATGTGTTATTCGAGCATTGTTCTATATTAAAACTGCAATTTCTATTGGTTAATTTCAAATTGCTATATGACCTACCTCCTTGTCAGGTTTTTCTGTGAATCATGGAATCTTTAATTAAATAAATAAATATTTAATGTAATAAAATAATTATTGATTGCGCGAATGATTGTAAAATGACTTTAAATCAAATTTGCGAGCTTTAATTAAACACCATTTCTATTGTATTCCACTAGTCGTCGAACAAAAACGGTAGCCTGGCTATATTGTTTGACGATTGATTAAATGCAATGGGATTGGTGCTTACTTCAATCTCGCAAAACTTGATTTAAATAAGTAAATAATTACTCTGATCACATACTGTATTTATTAATTAATTACTTGTTTAACGAATAAAAAATACATATATTCTCTTCCAGCTCTAATTAATCATGGCAGAGAGTGTGTTCTAGCTCTACTGTCACAAACAATTGCTTGTAGTAATTTATTTATTAATTAACACTATTTATTAAATGCAATATGAGCTGTATAACGTTTTTTACTGATATAGCAAAGATTGTATTATGACAGAGTCTGGGCAGTACATGAAGAGTTCCCCTAGTAAGGGAGAAACCGTCTACCGGATGAATTGCTATGTAATCTGGATGTAGTTTAGAGTTTATACTAACAATACACACACACATTGTCATATATATATATATATATATATATATATATATATATATATATATATATATATATATATATAGATATGCAAGTCCACCAACAGAAATTAAAAGAAAAAAATATATGCAGCTACGCATGGGGCATTTCATTTGATTTTCTCTTCTTTATACTAATTATTGGACAATAGTAAAATGGAACTAAAGTTTGCGTATATGGGCATTAGCAAATGTTTGTCTATTTGTATCTATAACTGTTAAGTATACAGCAAAAAATAATAACTTGCACATGTACATCCATATATGTGAAACCCTCAGTTAATGGATTCCAATTGATCCTTTTCGCATGTCACACTAGTTGTTTTGGTGTTTGCATGAGAAATTACGTCATTAAGGGCAACGTCAAGTGAAGTAATGTATTAAAAATACAGCAGTAAAAAACCAAACAAGTTTAATTGAACAAGAATTTATCAATGTTATAAACTTAATTAATATTTTATGTTGAAGTAAATAAGGGCCAAGCAAGGAATTTCATAAAATAACCTAACCAAATCTGGTTATTGTAATTGGACGTGAAAATTAAGATAAATTTCATTAATTATGCTAATATATACAATGAGATCGTTTTAAACGAAGGAAGAAACCCTTGTGAATCATGCTGTAAATAACTGTCTACCAAGAAGTACAATTATAAATCTACATTCTAACAAACCTTTATACAATATTATTAATCTTTTTTCGGAGTTAGTTTCCGATTCCAATTAGATGCTGCTGTGTTCCAAATGGAATCCACTAATTTTGTCACTTCTCCTTCAGTCAAAGTCCAATCTCGTAGCTTAATTTTTATAGATTACATGATCATCCGCGTCATTTTATAGCGACTGAGTCTCCAATATTCAAAGGTAATTGTTAAAAACTGTTTTTGACGGGAACTAATATATGCAATTATGTATTATTTCAATTATGACCAGAAGGATAAACCATAGACAGCATGAACGGAAAATATAATATCGAGCACAATATTTTCGTGCATACTGGCGGCTCATCAATATTAGCCGGTATTACGCCCTTTACCCACTATATATTTGGGTTAGGAATGTGGGAAAATAGGGCAGTATAATCTCCTAGACGAATGTGTAAACCTACACTGGTGAAGGTAACATCATATAAAGTCTCGACAATGCGACTTCAACGCTAACTCACTCTAAATAATATATACCGAATGTGTAAAAGATACCAACACTATAGCTATTATGTCCGTAACCTGTACCAACATTATAATACAGAAAAGATACATGGTACTAACACTATGGTTGCGGAGTAATTGTTTGCCTAGTCTAAATAGAATTTCGTGCACCATTTGGTCTAACATCATGTGAAAACCTACATGCAGTTCTGTATTATTCCGTTCTTGCCTTGATTTGGCGCATAGTTTCATTCACGTACATTTTAATTCATACACTTCTGGCGAATATTATGTTTATTTTTATTAGGATTGTTACTGCCAGTAAAGTGGAATGCCTTAATTGGATAAAATATAGTAAAAGAATGCCATTTTTTAAATTTTCTATATAATACATGACCAACGAACCTTACTAACTTTGTAGGATTTTAAGTCCTACTTCATTGGGTCAGCTTTACTAACGACATTCATGATGTTTAAATCGAAAATTTCAAACTTGAGTAATACGTTAATCACGTTGCATGTGGCCGGTCGCACAAAATAGTAAACTTAACGCCAACAACCCGTATTTATATAATTAAGCGAACATTGGATGCGCGTGCAGTGAAAATAATTGCTTAAACCATCCACATAAATTTTAATTCATACACTTCTGGCGTATATTATGTTTATTTTCATTCGGACGGTTACTGACAATAAAGTGGAATGTCTTAATTGGATAAAATATTGTAAAAGAATGCCATTTGTTTTAATTTTCTGTATAATTTGGAGTCCTTTAATAACGTGACCAACGTACCTTCTTAACTTTGTAGGATTTTAAATCCTACTTAATTGGGTCACCTTTAATTACTACATTCCTGATGTTAAAATCGAAACTTTTAATCTTGAGTTAAACGTTAATCTCATTGTATGTGGCCGGTCGCTCAACATGGTAAACTTAGCGTCAAAAACGCGTATCTATATAATTAAGCGAACATTGATTGCGCGGGCGGCGATAATAATTACTTAAACAAAGTCTACGATATTGATATAAAATCTGACCCATTATGGACATTCGTTTGTTGCTATAAAATAAGTATTTTATAATGTATAAAAGACTATTCACCAAGCAGACCGGTTTCGTGTTAATTAGGAACTATTCACGTACTGTCCAGAAATTTCTGCACACAGGGCTCAAACCTGTACACGTCTACTTCTGGAACTAATGCTCTAAACACTGTGACACCCTGTCGCCTTGTGTACAGCAGGGTGTCTCAGTGGATATAGGTATAAAATAAAGTTGGCTGGAACTACGCAGACGGGCGAGAAAGATTAACTGCCGATAGGTTAATCTCGTGTGTTAAAAATATCAACATTGTTAGGTGTTATAAGTAAATTTAATCCACATTTTAAGTACTTCAACTCTGACACGGCCTGGGGATGATTGAAGGGTCGCATTACCAACAGACTTAAATCTAAACAGAAGATAAAAATCGATATAAATTGAATCAAATATCAGTACCGTTTTATGACGTCCAATTTCCCTCAGCCGTCATGTGCTGTGTTATGACTAACACAGGTGGAGTTCACATTGTTTTGATGCTTCAATAAATTTTGGCGTCCATTGACTTGGTGAATTGAAGTAGGCGGCCGCCAATGTTCGCCGAAGTATATTCAAGAAACAAAACAACTGAAATTCAGCCTGTGCTAGTCAAAGCACAGCTGAGGTAAACGGGAACTTTCTTCGGTAAAAGATAACGGATGTTAGATCTAGAATAGTTTATTTGTAGCTTAATAAAATTCTATCTTTAAATCGTTTAAACATAGTTCGATCATTTAGAATCTAATTAGTTATTGTCATCATAAGGTATATATTAGCTTATTATTTTCATTCATTCGTTGCGTAATTTTCTAAATTTCATTGTCCGCCATTCATTTATTACAACTTCATATCTTAAATAATCTTTTCATTTACAAATCATCATACCAATTATCCTCGTCTGATTTTACTGTGGTCCTATTTTTATTGCTTTGCTCCCCTGCCTACCATTGCAGGTAGCCTTAATTCCGTCATTTCCAATATTCTAAATAAAATATTATCCTTCTGAATGCAGAGAATGTATAAGCATTTGCTCACTGTAGTTTCACTTAGATGATTGTACACATGCGCTTAATTATATTTTGCCGAATATTTAGTGGCCATATATACACAAAAATATGTGATACGTGACTATTTCGTGAAACGTTAGTTGCTATTATGAGATTATAAAAAACATAAGTAAAAATTTAGCGCTCTAAATGAAACATTTCGCTTGATTGATTTAGTTGACTATATATTGTCTAATGGGCTATGTAAAGAAAATTAAACACGGGAATTAGTTCTGAGACCTATACAATGAAACCGTAATCAGGATACAATCACCTTTAGTCAGAGCACGGACCAGGTATATAAAATCCATATCAGTTTTCGATACATCCCACGGATGAGATAAATGATCGTCGCATATCTGTGCTTTTGCATTTGTTCGAAGCATGTCGTTTATGACATTTGATTATCGGAAACTCAAAATTTATATGATGCAGCTATTTGAAATTCCTATGCAATTTTTTAAATGTTAAATTTACCCTTCGCGTAATTCAAGCAAAAAGATTAAAAAGAAAATGTCAATTGTGTGCTGCAAAAGCAATCGAACCAAAATGCTGACTTTATTAGAATAAAAGTATTGAAAATTTTCATTCTTTGTGCTAAATTTCTGAATATTGATGAGCTAACTTGGGAATTAACAGAAGCTGAAGGATTCATTAATTCCATGAATTATGAATCGCACATCCAAGACGAAGTGAACATTGACAAATCAATAAATTTGTATTTTCCTCAAATTACAAGGTCTTAGCACACTAAATCAATTTGGGGAACAATTATTACTAGGAAATAGTATTTGAATCCAAATTGTTCTGCTAACTTTAATGTGTGTTGTCTGTTAGCCAGTTCTAATCTAGCCAATTACATAATAAATTTTTTAATGAAAATAAATGCCAAAATTATTCTGATTGACAGATTCACAATATGTGCAAAAATTGGTTTTCTGGCAAGTTGTGAGGCTTTTTTCAATTGAAAAAAGACAAACTTTAATTTAATTAACGATTGCCTCACCTTCCATGCCTTTAGATTTGCACTAGTTTTGTCCTGCAATAAATAGTCTTATTTCTTGTTTAAATATATTTGCTTTTGGTATTATGTGATATTGAAAATTTTTGACAGTTTTATCTAATTTCAATAAAATTTTTCAAAATAGAATATGCAAAAAGTCTACTTGAAACAAACATTTTACGAACAAGAATATGATTTAAATAGTTTACATCATACAAGAAATTAGTATATTTTTTTTGAATTTGGCAGAAACTTACCTTATAACGTAGATATCGCTATCTTGAATTGTATATTTTTAAGCTTATAAATAAAATTTGACCACCCATGATTTCGATTGAACGGCTTCGTATTCCTTGCTCACTTAATTTATTGTTTACTTCTGATGTGAACCAAATTTGAAGACATCTTGTAAATACCAACCTTAAGTAATTTGCCTTCATTATATCAGACAAAGAACGACATATGGAGGCAACCGATGATGGATAAAATTGTTTTCAAAGTATATATATATATTTTAATTATAATGCCTGTTGTCGCCCATTTGCATGTGTTTTAGTGGCTGAGCAAGATTTGTTTGGTGATTTAACATTCTATGATTGTTCGCTTCTTTTACATCTCCAGTAGACGGGAAGATTTAAATATAATATACATAACTGTTTATGCCGATAAATTTGTAATTAATACTCATTACATTTTATCTCCAAGAAATAAACAAGCAATAGATGACTATAAAAATTGAAATAAATGCGAAACTGGATTTATCAGAACTATCTGGTCTGCGTATTGACTAAAACACGCTGATCTTCATTTGTTTTGTTGCTATAAATTAATTCGGTGGCCATTGACGACCGCCTTCCACAGTTTACCCAACATCACAAGTGTTTAGATTGCTTTTAAAAACTTGTGATAATAGCTTAATTATAGAGGGCGACCGGAAATGACCGCCTAAATGTTTGCACCAAAAAACACCTGGAATTCAGCCTGTGTTAGTCAAAGCACAGATCAGGTATAATAGCCTACTAAATCAATAGAATAAATGAAGCAGCGTGTAACATGGTACTTCAAATAGGAAGCGAAATTTCGTGCGCTTTATTGTTGTGAACGAAGGATTTAATTTCAGTGACATCTGCGTTCTCCGCCAATAATCTTTTAACCAGGCGTTATCGACGCAACACCTTAAACAAACTATGTATTCGGTCAGGCCATGTGGAGAATAGCTACGACGGTATCTATCGGGTCCACGCTTACTGGTTTAACATATTTGTTAACTTTAAATAAGACCAGATACAGTTCTACGTTCGACAATGCGTTTCATACCAATAAGGCACACTGTCGTAGTATTGAGTACTAATTTTTAGATTTACTTGAAATACTAAATATAATTTTAAAGTGGAATACCGACAATGCATACCACTTTATTTTTCAACAAAATTCGATATTTTTTACCCCATTTATTTAGTATTCCTAACATCATTCAATAAGAAAGATATTATTAATTAATTCTTGGTCGCTAAGACCCAAATATTATACATCAGTTTATTGAGCATGCAGGTACGTATTAGGTGTTGCGAACCTAGTAACAAATAAGTTCAGTTGTGACCAGAAGGACACCAAAGACAGCATGAAAGTAAAGTATAATCTCATACACATTCGTTTCGTGCTTACTAGCGACTCATCAATAGGAGCCGGTTTTACGCTCTTTAACCACTATATATTTTGGTGAGGAATGTGGTATAATAGGACCGTACAATCTCCTAACATGCATATATATTAGTTCTGCGCAACAAACTGTATTTAACTGTTATATATTGAATTCAATGATGTAATGCTTACCGCGAAATGTGATAAATGATATCGATCAAGGCCAGAGTGTATGGATTTACTGGAGTAACAGGTGTTCCGAAATAGCTGTAATTCTCAATTTCTTTGAACTGTAGCATAAATTAATATCCATCATGTTGGTACCATGTACCGACTCGGCAACCATAGTGTTAGTATCATGTACCTTTTTGGTACTATAATGTTGGTAACGGTTACTGAAACAATAGCAATAGTTTTAGTATCCTTTACAGACTCTGTATATATAATATATAGAGTGCGTAAGCGTGGAAGCCGCATTTTTGAGACTTAGTATGATGTTAGCTTCACTACTGCAGGTTTTCACATTTGTCTTGCAGATTGTACCTTCCTATTATCCCACATTTCTCACACAAATATATAGTGTTTAAAGAGTCGCCAGTAAGCACGAAACGAATGTGCATGAGATTATACTTTCTGTTTACTTTATCTGTCTTTACTTTATCCTTCTGGTCTCAACTGTACTAATTTGTTACTATGTTTTCCAAACCTAATGCATACTTTCAAATATATTATTTCTCCGCAACAAACAGTATTTAACTATTATATATTGAACATGGCGTCTGTAGCACCAAAGAGGTTCATACTTAACAAGGAGATTACGTCAATGTAAGAATAAATAAAATCTATTAAACCTTGATTCATTCTGTGTAACCACATTTTCTCAAAGATAATTTTTAAAACAACCTACAATATTTCTGAAAAGGATGATGAGTTTTGACAAAATTCTCTGCTAGTTTATATGGAGTTTATTTATTTTCAAGATCTACTGGCGTGGCCGAGGAAAAAATAATTTATTTTCCAACGAACATCTTTATGTCCAACTTCAATCTCACAATGTAGTTGGAATCTTAACGCCGATTTTGGTATTTTAATCTCGTTGTCAGAGATTATTTGCCAACAACCTGTATCTAAAAATTGCATTTCATTACACATTTAGTATTTCTATTAACCAAAGAGGCCCTCGCCTATGCGTAATATTCCTAGGGAATTAACGTTTGCGCTGATGGTGCTAATATTTATTTAATTCAAGTTTACGTGACTTGATAAATAAACTTATTCAAATTTATTTACTTATTTACACAACCCAATAGAGTTATCGCCAACAGCATGCAATGCATCACAGACTTCCCCAGATCACGAAGGAAAACTAAAAAACTAATGTCAAATAGCAAATGATACATTAGAAAAGGAGAACGCAGATGATAGGAGCAACACATTCTATCTTCGCCATTCCACTTATGTATTTTGCACATTTTTCTCGTTAGTTAATTTTCCGTCGTACTATGGCACTAAAAATTGACATTCGAAAAGTGTCATTTTGTGCAGTTTACGGTAATTTTTTCATGTTTCGCAACTGTTTAAATGAAAGTTTACCATTTACATGCTCAGTGTATATTACATACCGGGTGTTAGATTTGAAGTCGCATTGATTTCTCGCGACTCCCAGAGGAAAGAAATGAATGGTTCTCATACTAGTTTATTGACAGATTAATTTGTCACATTTTAAAATAACGAAATTTGATATTCTGCACTTTTTTCATTTTCCGGACAACTCTTCGTTAGAAATTTTCGCTTGATTTGTAATTATCATTTTAAGTACCCGTAAAATTACCGGATGAAATGTTTAAACTAGTTTAATTCAGTTATTTATTGTCACCTCTGTCAAATAATATAAGTTGGCCTGTTTTTCATCAGATGGATTTGTGTAAGTTCACCTTTTCATGATTACACTTAGATGTATTCACATATTCGCGCATAAATACCGACGTGACCATCGTCATTCACCGGATAATTTCTCTATGTACAATTGATAGACTAAAAGGTGTAATAAATAATTTTAACATATTATATATATATTCGAATTCTATCAGGCAGAAATGCATTAATCTCTTCCTTTAATTTATTTATCATTTTATCCAGCTTTCAGTACATACAATGAATTAACATGAAGTGATTAGATATAAATCCTTCACAAAGCGTAATGGGAGTATAGATAATGCAGGGAAAACAAGAAAGTTACATAATAAAACACTTAACTGATGCTATAAATACAGCAGACATGTATAAGAGAAATTAGAAAATGGGGCAAAAGCAAACGAAAAACAACGAAACGAAGAAAATTTGGAAATTAAAATACATCTTAGGCGTGATTTAAAAGTAGGTGGGATTTTAGATATTTTATAAGTAAATCAATACATTTTTTATGCATTTTTAGTGCAGAATGAATTTTTTCAGAAAATTTCTCAATTAAAGAAAAGATAGCCGTTCTAAATAAAAAAAATATTCTTTATATCAATTCTACACTAATTGAACCATCGCTGTTCGTTTTGTCCGTAGTTATAATTTTTTCGTATCAAGTTTGCGAACATTACATTTACACTGTGGTTTGATATTAGTCAATATGGCAATAGTCGTTGTCTGAACAATATCAAAAGGAGCCAATACATTTCAATACATGTAACCGACAGTGGTTTCACTAATTATCCGCTGGTTACATTTTGATGTTTTTTAATTGCTCTCCGTAAACTCTATTTAAATAATTTTTTATATTCTACTTCAATGCCGACTGATGAAATTTATGTTGGTTTCGTAAGTAGCAGCTCATGAACTAAAAGACGCGAAATGTAATATAAAAATAAACCTCACAGCTTAGTGAGTTTGTGTTTCTTTTCAGTACAAAACTTGCTTAGATATTACTATCTATCGTCTGCGAAATTACCTGTTGTTTATTTAAACGAATTGAATGAATTTTACAATGAGATGTTTGACTCCATTCCCATCATAATGTAGCGCCTAAATAAAATCAGAAAAACAATAGTGAAAAACTTTATTGATGCCATTCAAGAAAAACCTTTAGTTCAGGAGGCCTCACTTGTTTTACCCGAAAACTAGACTATTTCCATTTAAAATTTAATTATTTAATTCAATGGAGCTTTTCTAAATCGATTCACTATTTAATTTAATAGATGTAATTAGGTTACATTTTAAACGTTTCTTAAAAAAATTGATAATGTGTAAATATCTTTAAAGAAAATTGTTGTAAACTATATTTTATGAAAACATATCAGAGTGATTACTGATTTTTACAAATGATCGTTTGTATTAGAAACGTTAGTGTGTGTTAGTAAGTAATTTAACTGTTAGTGTGTGGTGTTTTAAAATAGCACTCAAGAAGTTTTCACCTAATGGATTTAATTAAGAAAATTTCTACGTGAACAGCATTCAATTTTTTGTGGTGGAATTTTCTCAATTCGTTTAATTAATGCAAAATGAGTAAAACGCACACGGCTAATCAAAATTTAATACTGCGCATTTATGAATTAAAGATTTTCTGTCAAGCAACATCTCCTGTGGTTGCTCTTAGCGAAGAACTGGAGTAAATAAAGTGTCATTATATATAAATTAACTAGAAAAGATTAGAAACCACAAAGATTTTATTTTTTTGGCCTACACTGTTAAATTGTAATGAACTTGACCAGAAGACATTGGTAGTACAGAAATTTCAACCGCAAATTAACATTTACAAAAATACTCTGTTGTACTTCAATGCGCTTATTATATTCAATGCATGTCAGATCTCGAGAATCGACGTTCATTTCACAATTGTTAAATATTCTTCGTTGTGGAAGTCTAACATATTTGCAGTTATGTGTAAGGTATGGCGTACAACTTTATATAATTCGAGTTGATACTGGATTTATGGGTTTATCTAGTCTGGCCATTTTGTTCAACATTGTATGAATTAATTTTGCAACAGTTCCTCGTAAAATTTCTTATGATTTTCTAAGATAAGATAAATTCTTGCTTAATAATATGTCGTCTACTTTACCTCTAAAATATCGATAAGTGTTATGTTGCGTTAGGTAAACATGTTAACTAAGTCTAAACTCATAGAATTCAGTTCAGTCAGTATTTAGTATCGTCAATAAATAAAAACCTCAGATTTAAAAGTGTATGTAAATTTTTCTTCTTTATTCAAGTTTGGAAAAGGAATGTCTCAACAACCAGCTTCTAAATATTGTAAAATGTAGAAAGGCAATTTATCCAGTTTTGCTTGTATTAAGATCTCTTCACGCATTGTCCACTATCTGCCGCGGAAAGGGCCCGAACCTGGTCAAGTTTGCTTCGGAATCTGCTGCTCTAAACACCGAGCCATACTCACTAATGTATGTATATAATAGGAATCTTGTTTAATTCAAGATTGCAAAATTGATTTCAATACATTTTATCACCACCCGTGCAGCCAATGTTCTTTCAATTTTCTAAATGTTCAATTCAATACCGCTTCCACAAGTAGCGTGGTGTCTGTCCCATAATACAAGATTTGTGCGAAGTAGTTGAAACTTTAGGTCTAAACCGATGCCATATTGGTTCCACCTAGCTAAAAGTTTATTTAAGACATTAGTTTGTATATAAATCAAAATTTTGTGCAGTGTCCAGCAGGTTGATTCAGTGGTTAGAGCAAAAGCTTCAGAAACAGACGTAGTGAGGTTCAAGCCCTGCCTGTGGCCAATTCTAGACAGTACGTGAACAGTTCCCAATTCGGATGAAACCTGCCTACCGGATGAATTTCCTCTTCTACACTATACAATATCTAGTAAACACTAAAAAATATGTGCATCGAATGGGACTGGTGTTTATATCACGATTTGAACCCCAATCAAATCAGTTTTTATCACCGGCTGCACCACCACAGTTCGTTTAATTTTTTCCACATTCAATTCAATACCAATTTCCAAGGTAGCCAGATGTCTGTTCAATAATGACAGATTTGTGTTGGTTAGTTGGAACTTTAGGACTAGAGTGATCACATATAGGCTTCATGTAAAAGAAAGTCTAACCAAGAAAGATTGTATAACTAAAAATTGTTTGTAGCATGCGGCGATGTGGCTCAGTGGTTAGGGCAAAAGATTCCGAAGCAGATGCGCCCAGGTTCGAGCCCTGTCCGTAGCCAATTCTGGACAGTATGTGAATGGTCCTCGTTAAGGATGAAACCCGTCTAATGTATAAATTTACTTTTCTACATTATGGAATTCTTAGTTTATATTGAAAATTTTCTGCTTTTAATGAGCCTGAGTTGTATATCAATATCACAACATGAAATTTAAAAAAAAACACATTGAGCCTATTGTGGGAATGTTTTCCTCTTTGTCAGTTGTATCTATTTTTAGATACTTTTGGTTATTGTCTTACATGAAACTCTGATACGTTTTCCATGTTTATAATAATATTTTTGGGTTTAGAGATTATAGAGTTTATACTTTTCATGAATGCTCATCAATCACTGGTTTTGAAAAAATCAAACTATTTCTTTTGAATGCTTTCACGGATTCGCTAGTAATTATATGATATGCGTGTCCCATTTCAATAAATAATTCCTATATACAGCCAGTTTTTTTCGATTAAATTTTCGCAAATGACATTTTATATTTAATTATAATAAACAGATTAATAAATGCGTAGTCTTTTGTAAAAATTATTAAATAATCAAGTATTCGAACTTCATATAAACACCATGACCCTGTTATTTAAGTAGTCATATAACATAAAAAAACTACTGCCCATCAGGCGTAATGGAGCATTTCGGCACTCCACGTTCATCATCTGAGCAAGATTGCAAATTGAAACTAATCGATAAATTTTTAATCCATATAAAATACATGCAAAATCAGGTATGTGGCTCTCTCCTCGAGTCGTCCCTCATACCTTGAACTTCACAATACATGCCGATTTCACAAATTTGATTGAACTCGCGTAAATAACAACACTGTAACATTCTTCAAATGCATGCAACATTAAAATTTATACAACCATTGAATGCGCGTGTAGAAGTTCTCGCACAATAATCTTTCGCCAACCTCTGTGATGCCCAGGCCGTCTCAGTCTGAGCATCAAAGTAGTGTGCAGGCCTATCGCATTAGGCATCATCCGTATACAATAACATTCCAGCCTCATAAGACAATCCACCCAAATTTCTATTAAACTTTCGGTCATCAACCTAATGTCTTCCAGGTTGAGTCCAGTATCAACGATGTGTAAATGTCAAAACTTGAAAAATAATTTTCGTTTAGAATGTGAGCCCTAATAAAATTCCTAGAACAGAAAAATAAGTTTTATCATATACACGAACTGTTTCATACCCATATTCTTCTCTAGTATCTACAAAGGAACATCTCATTATACATATATATATATATATATATATATATATATATATATATAGAAAATTGTAAACTAGAATATAGTGTGAAAAAAGGAAACAACCAATCAATTGTTCACAGATCCAGCTAAATGGAAAATGCTTCTCTCTTCTTGGTATAAATAGGCTGAAGTTTGTGTATCCATAATGTTTTCTATGTGGCTAACTCCTTTATTGCATTCGGTAATTATCTTAAATGTTATGTCTGGAGAACATACGTGTGAGGGATCAACGGTATGTTTAATAATTACAGATGTGTATTCTCCATTTAATTTAAAACAGGCCTTTATGTTGAAATATATACTTAAGAAGTATATGAGAATGAAACGGTTCTTGTCGTGGAATATGTATTTTCAGGAAGACGCAGCTCAGTCTTTAAATTTATCTAAATTATAAATCGAATTTGTAGGCAGCTATTATTTAGGATACCTTTCTTACAGGCCTCCTTTTACCCTATAATGTAGAACTGAATAGATCAGAATATAAATTATATTTTCATAGACGCTATAAAGATGAAAATATTATTTACAACTACTAGTAAAAATATAATTTTAAAAATTAGTTTAAAAAGTAAAATTCGAACAGATACGAACTACAACGCAGCGACGCAGTACATCTAAATACAGAAAACTGAAATCTATTGCAAACTTATAATAAAAGTTTGAAAAGAATTTAAACCTAGAATGTTTCGAAAAATCATTAGAATAATCTTTTACAAAACATGTTTCCGTCAAACAGTGGTAATATAAACGTCCAAATATATTGGTTATACGTTTTTTTTATCGCAGGAGATATCATTCAACACACGGTTGGTGATAATTCGTATTTAATTTAAGGCGTATAGCGAAATATAATCACCAATCATAAACTATTCAATAGAATACAGTCAAATATTTTGTTGCGGTTTCACTACAGTTGAGATTTCACATCCCGTATTTTGCTTTAAGTAATGGTTCATTCTTAGATACTGAATGGACAACCACCTGCCTTTCAAGTGCACGTAAGCTGTAGCCAACACGAAGTAAAACTTTTGCCTGTTTCTATAAATAAGGTGCGACACAGTTTTCTTTAATTTTCCCTCTACAATGATTGGAAGCATTAACAATCTCACGCATTGTCTGCCAGACACCGCGAAATTTTAAAGTCAGATAAAATGTAATATAGCAGGTTTGTCTAGAACAAAAAGACACCGAGATATTGTTTATTTTTCAACTTTGCTCAAAACCTTTTCGCAATGATAAATGCGCATCTAGTATGTAATAAATAAATTAATACAAACTCAATCAAACCAGTTGTTTATAATAGCGCGATTTTGTGCGAAACAACTTTTGGACAAGACAATATCCGTTTTGGCTCTGCTATTTTTATGCTAATTAATTGTTTCCTTGCTACTGCCAATACTACTGCTGCTGCTCTTGTTACATATGACTCTTTTGTCGGTTTGCGTATTTCTGGCAATATTGATATTTCGCCACCAACTAGGACGTTAGTTATATAATAACTTTATTGCTTCTGATTATATCTGCAGAAGTAAGCAAAATCCAAGCGCAAGCATCGTAAGTCATGCTTTATTACCACACCTTTTTGAAGAAATTCACGTGTATCAAATCCGACTAACCTGTTTTGAATAAGGCCGCGTCTGCAGCGCAAGCATTCTCGGGCGAACAACGAGAAGTCAGTCTAATTCGGTAAAAATGCATGGGCCAAGCATTCAAAATCAATTTTTCAAAGGATGCTATCTTAGCGTTGTCGATTATTATGACTGTATTAATGCAATGCTCAAAATCGCAGTTTGGTGTTTACCGACGGTGAACGCAAAATGCTACATTTTTTTCAAAATAATTTCGCACACCTTTCCAAAAACTAGGTTTGTAATCAGATGTTTTTTGACGCTATTGTTGCCACTTAAGTGGGAAATCCCAAGGTTTCATAAATCAGGCCGTTATTATACTAGCCAGTAGCAACAACAACATCAACTTGACAAAAATTAAGTTCATAGTCACTTCAGATAAATTTCCAAAACTGTATAGACACAAACAATTTAAGCTTTTAAACAAGACATGTTGCGTGATAGAAAATAAATGAATTATTTGGCCCTTTTTGTCCCAAATTAGGGCCAGATAATTTATGCCATTTACAAATATTAATCTTATTAGAATGAGGAAACGGAGGTTTAACCTTCCGAAGATGTTCTGGAAGACAATTGCGTCAGACCTTCTACAATTGCGCGTGCACCATCCTGCTTTTGATAAACTATAATATTGACAATTTATAAGTACTGATGAAAAACGATAGTACTTTTATTGCTTCAACAGAATTATATTATATATAATGAAGCTAGATTTTGGGCCAGAGATCCGCAACACACCCCTATATTTTGACACAATTTATAAAAATATATCTATTTGCATTAATTAACAAGTTTTGTGTTTGTTTCTGAACCTTAATTTTCTCTATCTCTGCTACCAATCATCGCTAAAATGTGCAAAGGTAAACAACGCTTAAGTAAAAAATAATTATTTATGATTACAAACGCCATAGATGATTAATTAGCTATGGAACCGAATTCAAAATAATTTTTTTATTGAACATAGTTGGCAATGGAAAGCAGGCTTATACAATGTTTACAACAGCCACAATTCAAAATTGGCGGATTTCCGGATTTCTTTCAGAGCAAGAACGAATAAAAAATTTTACGCACAGCGGAAGCTGTCAGCTGCTAAATCCTCAGCTAAATGGTCAAAAGTATATTTTGCATGAATTGAATATATACTGATTTACTGCGTGTGAGATAATGCATGCCTGTTTGAATGCGTTTTTATCTGCCTATGCATTGCGGCAAGGAGGATCAGCAGTTAGAGCATTGGATTCCGAAGCAGGCGTGTCCATGTTCGAGCCCTGTCCGTGGCAAATTCTGGACACTTAGAGATAAGTTCCGAATAAGGATGAAACCGGTCAACAAATTAGATCAGTTGTGACCAGAAGGGTAAACTAAAGACAGCATGAACGGAAAAAAATAATCTCATACACATTTTTTTTCGTGCTTGCTGGCATGAGATTATACTTTCCGTTCATGCTGTCTTTGGTTTATCCTTCTGGTCACAACTGAACTAATTTGTTACTAGATACGCGCACCTAATACATACTTGCATATATATATTAGATCTCCGCAACAAACAGTACTTAAGATGAAACCGGTCGACTGTATGAATTGTCTTTTCAGCACTATATAATACTTAGTTTATAGTGACAATTGTATTTATACAATGGATCAGGTGTTTATATCAAGATCGCGGCCCATATTGAAAGCTATTATTCCTGCTAAAAATTTTAAAAAATTATGCATAATATGTATCACTTATTGCAGTTAAGTTGAGTTCTGGCGAAGAAATGTTCATTTTTAACTATTTCGTATTGATCTGCTTTACAAAAATTTTATGTTTCTATATACAATTTGTTTCTAACTTTAACATACTCTACCCAATATCATTGTTTAATTTATATATTTGAAAATAAATAAAAGATGCCAAAACGTCATGCTGTTTATATCAACTAAATTAGAATTACTTAGGAAAAATTGTATTTAACGCAATCATCCAGAGGCCTAGAGGATAAACTATATGCCCTTGCATAAAGTGATAGTAGGTTACACCATTACCAGAGGTAGTTTATATTACAACAGAAATGCTGAAAAGTAATGACGCAATCGTGATTGAGTCATTGGATTGCATAACTTATCTTATGCTATTATTATGCTCGGTCATGATAATTTATGTCGTTCCTTGAGTTATTGGCACGGCATCTGTCCATTAATAACCGGTGTGTGTTGGCTATTTCCATACTTAGATTTATGTTAAAAATAAACTTTGACGATCTGGAATAGAGACGAATTTTACATATTTGGTATGATAAACTTAGCGTGTATGCTTTGCGCGGTTTCGGTTTCACAATGGAACTGTCGGGCTCCGAACCAAATGGTCCTGTTTTTGTTCCAGACCGACGAAGTTCTGGCTGATAATGAAGAGTTGCTGAACTAGGACGACGCCATGGTTTGATAGACGGATTTCATATTTAATGTTATACTATTATTTATGTTGCACCACCTATGTATACAAGTACGTGCATAATAATAGATTTGAATAATAACGTAATTTTAGCATCATTAATATTTTTTGGTTAGGCCTTGCTATAAGAATTCAATTTAAATTAACTATGCAAAACACGACCAACACGTTGAGAATAAATGGTTTTCAAATTAGGTAGAATGGATTTTTTTAGATTGCATGATATATGTTAAATGTGTTAATTTGGAAAAGAATCGGAAAATCTGGCTCCAACGTCATTTTCAAACAAGCAGCTGACATACTGCTACAGAATGCAGAGACAAATGAGAACCCATCAATCAAGGCCAAATAAAAGCTGTCCACCTGAAATTGTAAACGTTCCAAGATTTTACCGATCCACAAGTGCTATTAATTTTCCCGCTCAAGAAAAAAGCGGAATGATTACAAAAAATAAGGAAAGCGCTACGCAATGTACAGCAATATTTAAGTATTACTTCAAATGTATGAATGGTTTGGGTTTTGTGGTAACGAGCTATGCAATGTGCCTGCTTATGTTACTTATTTAAAGAAAATTTTGCGCAACAGAATAATTTTAGAAAATCAATTTTTTTCTGCCTAAAGTCTTTGTTCGTGAAAATTCGGCTTTAACTTTTGAAAGCATTTTTCAAAATTCCGATCACAAAAACTAATTTTTGCAAGTAATAAAACAAGTGTTATTTTTTAATAGTTTTATTATATTTTTTATTTGCTTATTGTGAGCTACTTGCCTATCTAGGCTTGGCATATCTTCTGGTTGAGAAAAAAATTGTAAAGAAGTTTTTCGTGTAGAGGTACATCCTTCTTTGTCTATTTTGTTCACATATTATTCGAGTGTGCTTATGTTGTTTATCGAGACGGTTGTCTTACCATGCTTCGCGACACAGCTGTTTGTTGCCTCTTATTTTGCCTTTGTGGAATTTTTTTACCCATTCTGGTGCTAATGTTACATTTGGTGATTGGAAAATAGTTATAACTTAATATGCTATATTTATACTATACTGAAGATATACACAAAAAGCAGAGGCTATACCTTAATAATGCAACAAAATGTCAACTTAAATTGGTTACGATATGGTGGACGCCTTGCGGATTGTCGAGTCTTGTCCGAGCCCATACTACAACTGAACAGATTCTAACGTAAACTACAATATACTTCTATCGAGAGCATAGTAGATAAGGTTTTCTTTTAAGATACTGCTAATGGTCACTTCTTGTAATCGAATATTGGCCCTGAAAACTTGAAGCGACTGATTTCAGTATGATCAATAACTAATATATTGTGCGTGGAAATAACATTATTTGTAAAGTAAAAGTTAATTGTTGCCTTGATTTCATATTATAAATAATATTTTCAAATAATAGCAATGCCAATATTAATCCAAAAGCGATATTTACTTATCGGTAATCTGCGTCTTATGAGTTAAACAACACGTATCGCACTGCAAATGTAAGTTGTTATAAGGAGCAAATTGTATGACCTTCCGTGAGTCCGTGATTGGCTCTATTCGTTTAACAGAACGCGCAAACAATTAGTGTCAGTAACCAGGGCATACACTTTGTTTTACACAAGATAAACATTTTAGACAAATTCAAGCACTTTGCAATTCGTGCTGAAGTGCTACATTAAACCAAAGTCATGTTTGCCTGACCAGACTGAGTGGAACTAACAAACAATTGTTAAGCATTTGAATTTCAGCTTATTAAAAAATCTTTAATTAACGCAGTTCCATTAAGAAAGGCAGAATTTAAGCATGAATTGGTCTGTTTTTATTTCCCTTCTTTTTTTAGCTCATCTTTCTGTTGTCCACTTCACGTCCGAATTTGTTTGACTGCAAATTAGAAGCTAGAATTTAGCATTACTTTTTCTTACTTTCTCGTCATTAGCCTAGCCAAGAGTCTTCGAACTAATTTTCACAAAGATTTTTCTTAAAATATATCACTAAAGCGTTAGTCCTATTAACGTAAAACTAGTAAACTATTTGCATTCATTAGCAGGTCTGCTAGCCTTTCACTTATTTACAATTAAGGAATTATAATTTTATTATAAAATTTAAATTCTATTCAGATAATTAGCTGATTAATCAGACTGAACAAAAAAATAAAAACAAAATTCATGTTTGTAGACTTAGGATTAGTACCAATCCAAGGTTTATAACATTTTCACAAAAGTAAAATATGCTGTGCGTCAAACGTACTGACGTGAAGTGATTCTTCACGGTCAAAATCAGATTACGTTAGCAAACGCACTAACGATTATCAAACTTCGACGTCTATTTAAGATTTTGAATTTCAGAATTTCGTCTAAAACCACTAGTAGTCTCGCGGAACTTGTACTTTTTCGCTGCTTAATTTTCTTGTAATAGCGATCATAACTGATGTTGCTGCTTCCAATAAATATTCACATTCTTCAATTAAGCAATCAACGACTATATATATATATATATATATATATATATATATATATATATATATATATATATATAATATTTATATATCTAGTGGTAACAATTACATAATATTGAAATTTTCTGCTTAAAAACAGTGGAATTAGTGTTTTTATTAAGCCCGCAAACATGATTTAAAGAAATGTTACCAACACTCGCTCAATCAATTAATTTTTTAAAAAAAAACATACATTTGTGACTAAACCTGCTAAAGCTCACGGTTCGTGACTAAATAGAAACTGACCAGTCGACAAGTGTAATGAATTCAACACTAAGAGAGGTGAGAGCCGCATATTTAATTTAGATTTCCATACATATGGATTGCAGTTTGATCCTCGCTTGTCATTTTTCCGTCGAACTGTGATGATGATCATGGAAGGCTGAAACGCGTCAGCATATGTGGCTGACGATAGTTTTGCTATGCTTTTCGACGACTGGTTAAATATTATGAGATTAGTGTTTACTTCAAGTTCACACACCTGATTTAAAGATTTGTTATAAACACCCACGCAACCATTAATTGTTTAATTGTATTACGTAATTGAAAATTGCGCAGCCAACATTTCCAGTCAAGTAAAATTTACGCGGAAATACTAGAAGTGAGAGCCGCATATCCAATTTTATTTTCCTTATATGTGCATTGCGGCTGTAATTTTTAATTGGCTTAGTCTGAGATTTAATTGATATTTAACAGTTAAAACTTTAATTAGTTTAAAATGGATACCGTTTGGTATAATTTAGGAGAATTTTGGTATTGTTCGCAGGTTCAAATATGTTTTATTTCCAAGAAATAACGCAAACGCAACTATGCTCTAGGCGTGGCATATTGAGTTACAGGATATTTCAAGCTGTAGCAAGAGAAAAATCCATACACAGTATTAGACAGTAATGTCATTTCAGCGTCGTTTACTATTCGTTTGTTATTCTCGCCCATAAGAATTGGGTCATTTATATGAAATCCCTTAGTATTCACTTCTATATTTTCAATAAGAGGTCTCTTAATTAATCTTGAAAATGGAGTTAAGGTACATGTCTGTCGTAATAAATTATGAACCAGTGCATCCAAATTATCGACAGCAGCCATGATGAAAATAGTCACCTTTTTTATGTAACGAACTTATTTGGAGTCATTTTCACGTATTTATCGCACCACTTTTGTGAAACAAATATACGTAATAATTCGTTATGTATTTGCAATTCCTGTGGCTTTTATGCAACTTCAAGCATTCTCTTCTTTCTTCTTCATTTCAATCCTAACTCCTATGCGCGAATATACTCTTTTATTTACATCAGTCTTAAATAATTCCAGGGAAGCTTTCTCGGCCTGAAGGTAGCCAATGCAATAGCGTGCTTTTTTAGCTTTCTCACTGTAGAAGCCGGAAAAACAGAAAAATTCACGGAAACAATACGCTTGGTGAAGGGATATAATGTTCTGTGGTAAGAACCAGCCGCACGATTAAGGAAATAGACTAAATGCCACAAAAATTGGAGAAAAGCACATTTTGATTAATTACTATATTTGACTATCGTTGAAAACAACAATGTCCTTGTTATGAAAATATATCTGATCCCAATACAAAAGGGAATCTGTACGCACCTTGATATTTATTTTTAGTTATTTTTGGGTTCTTTCCGGAAAAAAGTACACATTCAGTAAAAGATCTGCTTACATAGGTGTACCTACGTATTTTTAGGCATGTATTTATCTTCTGAAAGCAATAAAATTAGAACCATAATTTTAAAAACCGTCTATTTTGAAATTATCCAATATCAAAGTACAGTAAATTGCTTGATTTACATTCAGGGTATTACGCGATGTGATGGTATACTTTGCAGCATATCAACATCTTAAATCTAGAAGTTACATATTTTAAAAGAAATATATTGCGCTACCGTTAATTTGAAGAGACATTATTCAATGTCTAAAAATGTTATGCCTATGCTAACCTACTTTGCTAGATCCCATTTATCGCGTTCTCTTAGCAGTGAATTGTTATTAATTCAATGCCACTACAACATCTACCTCAAACTAGCAAAGTAACCGTCTTATTTATACGATGTACATGAAATAAATGTTTTTCATTTTGACTAGCTGCTGCTGGGTGCAATTACTACATTATACAACGCTTAATTTATACCAGCAAAGGTATAAATATAGGGGTTGGCGTCCATATCCAGCTTGGAGCCTTGATTTAATTAAATGACTAGTTGCCGTAGGCTTGGGTTATAATATATATTACCTTCATTCGACTAGATATTTCTGATATGGATATTTGACTATCGAATTACTTACAATTGATTTTAAGAGATATTCTCAACGAGGTGTTCCAAATTAAATTCTGCTTCATAATACAACACAAACCATTAAGTTACTGGATAAAATACACTTTTTTAAATCACGTTTGCGAGCGTGAAGTAAACATTAATCCAACCCTATTTAACCAGTCGTCGCAAAACAACAAAACTGCCATCAGATACGCGTACTGACACGTCTCGAACTTCCATGATCATCAATAGAGCACGAAGGCAAAATGACTATCTAGGGTCAAACCGCATTGCATATAAATGGTAAGCAAAATTATATGTGCGGCTCTCATCTCTTGCGTAAATTTTACTTGTCGGCTGCTCAGTTTCTATTCAGTCACGAAAATTGACTTTTGCAGCAATTCCACATGTGAACACGATACATATTTTAAAAATAATTGATGAGCGAGTCTTGGTAACATTTCATTAAATCAAGTTTGTGAGCTTCATAAAATATTATACCCATTGAATTTAAGCTGTAAACATTAATACTATGCATATGGAGGATCGAACCGCAGTTTATGTATATGAAAAGCCAAGTTAAATATGCGGATCTCTTCTTGAATTGTTTTACATACTTTGTACTTGACTGGAAGTCTCAACTTCGAGACAACTACAGGTGAGAGCCGCATATCTAATTTTGCTTTACATATATATTCATTTCGGTTTGATCCTCGCTAGTCAGTTTGCCGTCGTACTCTGATGATGAGCATGGAAGTTCGAAAAACGGCAGTTAGCGTGACTGACTATGTTGCTGGGATTGGTGTTTACTGCAAGCTTGTAAACTTGATTTAAAGAATTGTTACCACCATTTGCATAATCAATAACTATTTGATAGTATTACAGATAAAAATATTGTACGTGTGGCAAATATAAATGAAGATTTGTGGTTAAATTAAACAATTAACAAATCCCCGATTGCGCGTGTTGTGTCATCAATGCTTAAAATTTTCTTCGCCAACTAGCCTTGCGACTGATTGAAAGTAAACTTACTATATGTAAAGCATCATTAAAAATGTTAAACGAGTTTTGTTCCGAAGCTTTTATCGTACAATTATGAAATCGCCGCGTACAATGAGTTTTAGTAAATGTCGAATGCATCATCCTTGTTAAATCGGTAAATAACTCATTGATTACTGTGCAATCCGCTTGCACTTCGCTAGCCATTTCTTCTCCACAATCGTTAGATTTAATTTTAGATCTGTGTTCAAAGCCTAACTCATTTTAATCCTAGATATATCTATAGCTTATTATAGGATAATTTAAGATTTGCATAAGAATGCTTGCTACCAATCTGATGATTTCTGCTTTACTTATTTTTTTCTTCAAAAACTATTCTAAAGTAGTGCCACATCATTGACAAAAAACAGTACAAAGGTAAGTGGATTGGAGACCAAAGAACGGCGGTGGGCAACGTCTGTGGACACTCTAGGTATTGATGTTTACGCGATACAAAATTTGCAGTTGAAGAGTGAAGAAATCACCACTAAAACTGAACAGGCAGTGAAGCGCCCGCCGGGACGAGCAGACACTCTGGAGAAGGCTCTCAACTCGGGCGTTGATAGAAAGCCTTTTCTATACACAATTTTACCGAAGACATCCGAGTCAGCTCACTTTCGCATCCAACTTAGCGGTAGGTCGATTTATGTCAGTATTATTCCAACTTACAATTGTCCTGTCGAAAGGAATATTGTTCTTTCGTTAAAAACATTTCTTTTGAACGCAAATGGAATGATGCTGAGTTTGTCTACTCCAGTCAAAAGATTTTGATTTGTTCTTTTAAAACATCTATTTATACGACTTCACGTATTGACATTCTTATCAACAGCCTGAGGACAACGAAACCGCGAACGGAAGTATTTAAGACTTATTCATTAATATG
>JAQBSW010008896.1:0-31597 GCA_029291075.1 Eudiplozoon nipponicum
CAACGCACTGACGCTTTCGACCTTCCATGATCATCATCAGAGTACGACGGCAAACTGACTAGCGAGGATCAAACCGCATTGAATATATATGGAAATCAAATTTAGATATGCGGCTCTCACCTCTAGCAGTCTCACATACATTGAACTTGATTCGAAATGTCGGCTGCACAATTTCTATGCAGTCACGAACATTAACTGTTTGCAGCTTTCGCCACATATACATATATAGGCAATACAATTTAACAATAATTGATTGCGCGGGTGGTGGTAACAATTCTTTAAATCAAGTTTGCGAGCTTGAAGTAAACACCAATCCCATTGTATTTAACCAGTCGTCGAACAACATAACAAAACTACCGCCAGCCGCAACGCACTGACGCGTTTCGACCTTCCATGATCATCATCAGAGTACGACGGCAAACTGACTATCGAGGATCAAACCGCATTGAATATATATGGAAATCAAATTTAGATATGCGGCTCTCACCTCTAGCAGTCTCACATACATTGAACTTGACTGGAAATGTCGGCTGCACAATTTCTATGCAGTCACGAACATTAACTGTTTGCAGCTTTCGCCACATATACATATATAGGCAATACAATTTAACAATAATTGATTGCGCGGGTGGTGGTAACAGTTCTTAAATCAAGTTTGAGTGCTTGAAGTAAACACCAATCCCGATTGTATTTAACCAGTCGTCGAACATCGATGAATCAGAAAGTACCGCCAGCCAGTGCGTTGCGGCTGGCAGTAGTTTTGTTATGTTGTTCGACGACTGGTTAAATACAATGGGATTGGTGTTTACTTCAAGCTCGCAAACTCGATTTGAATAATCTCCAGTAAATGATTGAGAATATCATATTTATATTGGCTTATTATCTAACTAAGGGTTAATTAATTATTAGAAATTGTGGTCCTCCTAAATTTCACCATTTAACTGTTTGTTTAATTTTAAAACTCTTAGTGAGTTCAATGCTTATTGAAGAGCTTCCATCTTCATCTATTATATTGCTTATTCTTTCTTTATATTGTTTTGAAAATGTTTTTGTCTAAAGAATTTTATTTCATTTCTTAATTAAGCTTCTTATTTTATTTAATAGTATTTTTTATCTATCTCCCATCCTACCTATTGATTTCACTCTAGTAATACAGCATTTCAAACGTTTAGAATAAATAATTTTTCCTACGCGTGCAAAGGGTAAATTGATGTCTATTGACTGCAGTATCATTTAGATGGACGTAAATGTGTATTAATTATATTTAACTGAATCTTTTTTTTAGTTATGCATACACACATGCGTATGTGTGACGTGCGCCTAATTAATGATATAACAACCACCGTTAATAAACAAGCCTATCCTGAGTACAGCTCGAGTGGGTTGAATGCAATTTCGCACGTGCATGGCTCGATAGTATTCCTATTTTATCACTTAAATGACATGTGGTTATGATGAATGTTTCTGATTTATGGGTCTCCACCCAGCCGAAAATTTGAGGGTGACTTCTCTTACGTCATTTCACATGGTGTGCATAATATAAATAGTCTAAGGATTGTAAATGGTACATTCATATTCAGCCACTCTACATTCACTAATTTGGATGACAATAACACATATACACACGTGACACGCAACTATCTAATGAAAGTATAATTGATATGGCTAAAGAAATATCACGCTTGCTTCATTAATTTGCTTTTTAAAATGAATGAACTGAAGAAGACACCCGCCACTAGAGGTCTAAATATTTTGAAGAAGCAAAATAATTGGAATTCAGCCTGTGTTAGTCAAAATGCAGATCAAGTAATTTCGATAAATGCAGATTTTCAAATTGGTACGTATTTTATCATATGCAGCATAAGATAAAAGTTAAGCTTGCCAAAGTAAAAACTAACTTGTTGCATAAATGAGTGAAATTGGGTTGTACCTAAAAAAATTATAAGCATTACCATGCGACCAAAGCCAAAAGTCAATAAAACGTCTTTTCAATTAGAATTAAAGAAAGCCCTGCGAACATATTTGTATATTTAGAGGCTATTTTTATAATCAGACGTTGTCTAGAGCTGTGCAAGAAAAATTTTTTTTAGCAAAGATTCTTTATTTCGTTTTAATAGCATTATTTAAATGTTTCTATTTACGCTTCTATTATATTATTATTATCTGTGGAAAATCGTGTCAATATGGCAGGTTTTCTGTTAAGTTAAAATCGTATACTGCACAGATTTGCATATGTATTTAAAATAAACGTTAAAACGCGTTCAACTTGCAATATTTTTTAACATCATTGATTAAACCACTTGTTGATGGACCTAAGGAAATTTCAATTTTTTGTTTTGACATTTTAACTAAAAATTCATTGTTTTGAATTTCGTTTTCTTGCATGAAGAAATAAAAGATCAAATTTGGTAACAATATTAAATTTATTTATCTTTTAAAGATCTTGTTGTCCTAGATGTTTCAGTTGCTTTAATAATTCATTTGAACTATAATCTAGTACGCTTAATTGAATTGGCAAGAAGTAAATTGAAATTATGCTGAATTACCTTCTTCATTTCTTAATAATAGGCTGTGCAAATAGCCTCATCAGAGAGCGTTCAATTCAATCAGCAAGTCACTCGCCGTCTGGCGTTGAGGCGACGTCTAATGTAAGCAACTGACTAGAGATTATTTACTGTAAAGATATTCAGTTATTTTTTTTTAAATGCGAGCTTTAATAAAATTTATTTTTCCCTTCCTGTGAGCAAAAACAAACAGAAATTTTATCAGATACAAGAAATATTTCTTTCGCATAATCTCCTCAAATATCTACTAATGAACATATCTTTATATATAAATTGGAAAGCAAAACAAGATAGAAATATGAGAAAAGAGAGAGTGTGAAAAACGGAAACCAATCAGATTGCATGCGTCACATCCAGTTCAAGCTCAATGCTTGTACATGCTTCTTCTGCTTGCATAAATCCGGCTGCAATTTGTTTATCCATAAGGCTTCGTATGTGGCTAGCTCCCTTTTGTTTTTGCATTTAGTAATTACTTTGAATGCTACGTCTGGAGAACATACGTGCGATGTTTCCATGATGTGTTGCGCAATAGCAGACGTGTATTCGCCATTTGATTTAAAACAGGCGTTTAAGTTACAATTTTCTCTCGTTCGAGAAATTAACCATCTGGTCGGTCGGCCTACGTAAGTTGATCGACAACTTGCGCATGTATATTGGTAAATAAAATTTGATATCGACATTAAGTGTGTTACCATAAATAACACTCGTGGTTTAGCTGCATTAAATGTGCGTGTTAATGATGCTTCAACTTTCTTTTGTGGCATTCGGGAAATGGCATCCCCTTTAAATGGGATGTTTAGGTAGATTGTTTTCTTTTCTGGCCCGTAATACGTCTGTTTCTGTTTAATTCCCCTTTTAATATTTGATTAAATTAATTGTCCGTGATAGCCATTAGCCATTAAATCGTTAATCGCTTTATTATATTCGTGTTCTTTTGAATCTTGACTAACCAATCTGTCAATTGCGGGTCAGAAAAGAAAACCGTCTACCTAAACATCCCATTTAAGGAGGATGCAGTTTCCCGAATGGCACAAAAGCAAGTTGAAGCAGCATTGACACGCACATTTAATGCAGTTAAACTACGAGTGTTATTTAGGGTAACACACTTGCCTTTACCAGAAATAAAAGAGAAACAGCCGCTAATGTCGATATTAGATAGTATTTACCAATATACATGCGCAAGTTGTCGATCAACTTACGTAAACCGATCGACCAGACGGTTAATTACTCGAATAAGAGAACATTGTAACTTAAACGCCTGTTTTAAATCAAATGGTGAATACACGTCTGCTATTTCGCAACACATCAGCGAAACATCGCACGTATGTTCTCCAGACTTAGCATTCAAAATAATTACTAAATGCAAAAACAAAAGGGAGCTAGCCACATACGAAGCCTTATGGATAAACAAATTGGAGCCGGATTTATGCAAGCAGAAGAAGCATGTACAGGCATTGAGCTTGAACTGGATGTGACGCATACAAGTGATTGGTTTCCGTTTTTAACACTCTCTTTTTTCACCAATTTCTATCTTGTTTTGCTTTCCAATTTATATATAAAGATATGTTCATTAGTAGATATTTGAGGAGATTATGCGAACGAAATAGTTCTTGTATCTAATAAAATTTCTTTTTGTTTTTGCTCACAGGATGGGTACAATGATTTATAGTTATATTTAATTTCATATGGTTCCAGAATATGCGTTTAACAGCTTAATATGAAAAACAATATTCGCACGTCTTTTTCATGACAAATGCTACTTACGCATAAATGGCATATAGCTAAACAAGCATACCGCTATGCATTGGTTCAGTATGAAACTTCTTACATTGCAATCCTGCTGATACGCATGTTCATGATTTCAAGAGACATCTCCCGATTCCCTCCACCGGAGTTTGCTCAAAACCACTTCAACATACATAAAAAACCTGGGCCAGTCAAAAATTTTACTTGAAAAGGATGTATATACCACGATCAGCTAAAAAAATTTTATATTATCTTTCCCATAGATAAAGATATAAAATGAAAATTGTCAGACAAAAGAAATATTTCAAGTACGTTTCATTTGAAATATGTACAAGTGTAGAATAATTAATGAATTCACAAATGTACGAAAACATATTATAGTTATAAATTGTTTGTTGTGGAGAATCAATATAAATTCAAATTTTTACTAGCTATTGCTTACCAACTAACAAACTAGTTCAGACAGGACCATATGGATAAACCAAAGTCAGCATTAACACAATATATAATATATTTTTATATGCGTTTTGTGCTTAGTGGTGATTCATGGACTTGATCCGGTACTACGCCCTATACTAACTGTATATTTTGTCAAGAAATGATGAATAATTCGATGTTATAATCTCATATACGAATATGTATTCAAGCAGAAACAGAATAACTTCTATAATGGAAATTTGTATAATATATATCGAACCTATAAAGGGTATTAACGCAATGGTTAACAAAATGCCGAATCGGTACATGGTGTCAACAAAATGGATGTCACGATATGCTAAATTTTACCATAACTCAAGATTACAGCTGTTTCTGCACACCTCTTACTCTAATAAATCCATTCAATTTGGCCAAATATACTTAATCTTATAGTAGATTGTACCGACCAATTGTTCCAAATTGTTCACTCAATATATAATAGATATGGGGTGTAATAACGGCTCCTACTGATAAGTCGCCAGTTAGTACGAAACGCATGTGTACCTGAGATTATACTTTTTGTTCATGCTGGCTATAACTTATCCTTCTGATCCTTTTATTTTTTTCTGGTAAACAAAATTGTTCTACCTTCTATAACACACATAGTTTAGCTGAATTAATTGTGGGAGTTTTTCGATAAATTAACTGATTTTCTGACCCTGACTTCGTTAGATTAATTTTAAATCAAAATTGTCAGTATCGTTTGGCGAGCATGCCATTAAAATAGTGATCCAAGCGTATAAATTATGCTCATGTATCATCCCCGTTCCTGAAAGGAGGCCTAAAACCTAAGCATGTGCATTACGATGCAAAAAAATTCTAGGAATATTAGTTTGGCGTCAGAACAAAAAAAGACGATTCGCTGCCTTCATTGGATATGCTAATCCGAGACAAATTTGTTCATAAATTATAAAAATTCACTTTTAATAAATCAAACTTTTCTGCCACTTTGTTTACATACTGCATAAGTTTTCGATCACATGCCAAGTTGGCTAACACATAGAGCGGCAGAATCGCGGGTCAAATTAAATGATGAGTTAAAGTCTGCAATTGTTTACTATATTTTTTAAACATTTTGCGTAACTGCAACGGTTATTGCTTTAAAAATATTTTACGAATGAAGGAAAAGAATTGAGTTAGCGACAAAAAAGCGTTTTGGATTAGTAAATCGCA
Source organism: Eudiplozoon nipponicum (assembly GCA_029291075.1). NCBI lineage: Eukaryota > Metazoa > Platyhelminthes > Monogenea > Mazocraeidea > Diplozoidae > Eudiplozoon > Eudiplozoon nipponicum. The sequence continues at coordinate 5,961 of JAQBSW010008896.1, forward strand.
GCCAAAATTATGCAAGAAAGGAAATCGAATACGATGGTTGGGTCTGAAATTGAGATGATGCATTTAATAGTTTGGGATTTTTCCAAATTTACCTATACTATTTAACAATAATTGTTTGCGCGGGTGGTGGTAACAATTCTTTAAATCAAGTTTGCGAGCTTGAAGTAAAAACACCAATCCCATTATATTTCACCAGTCATCGAACAACATAGCAAAACTACCGTCAGCCGCAACGCACTGACGCGTTTCGACCTTCCATGATCATCATCAGAGTACGACGGCAAACTGGCTATCGAGGATCAAACCGCATTGAATATATATGGAAATCAAATTTAGACAGGCGGCTCTCACCTCTAGCAGTCTCGCATACATTGAACTTGACTGGAAATGTCGCTAGCACAATTTCTATGCAGTCACGAACATTAACTGTATGCAGCTTTCGCCACATATACATATATAGGCAATACAATTTATCAATAATTGATTGTGCGGGTAGTGGTAACAATTCTTTAAATCAAGTTTGCGAGCTTAAAGTTAACACCAATCCCATTGTATTTAACCTGAGGTCGAACAGCATAACAAAACTACCGCCAGCCGCAACGCACTGAAGCGTTTCGACCTTCCATGATCATCATCAGAGTGCGACGGCAAACTGGCTATCGAGGATCAAACCGCATTGAATATATATGGAAATCAAATTTATATATGCGGCCCTTACCTCCAGCAGTCTCGCATAAATTGAACTTGACTCGAAATGTCGGCTGCACAATTTCTATGCAGACACGAACATTAACTGTTTGCTGCTTTCGCCATATATAAATATATAGGCAATAAAATTTATCAATAATTGATTGTGCGGGTAGTGGTAACAATTCTTTAAATCAAGTTTGCGAGCTTAAAGTTAACACCAATCCCATTGTATTTAACCAGTCGTCGAACAGCATAACAAAACTACCGCCAGCCGCAACGCACTTCATTGGAGATTCCGAGATAAATTTGTTCGTAAATTATAAAAATTCACTATTAATAAATCAAACTTTTCTACCGCTTTGTTTACATACTGCATAAGTTTTCGATCACATGCCAAGTTGGTTAACACATAGAGTGGCAGAATCACGGGTCAAATCAAATGATGAGTTCAAGTCTGCAATTGTTTACTATATATTTTAAACCTATCGCGTAACTGAAACGGTTATTGCTTTAAACATATTTTACGAATGCACGAAAAGAATTGAGTTAGCGACAAAAAAGCGTTTTGGATTAGTAAATCACAGCCCAAATTATGCAAGAGAGAAAATCGAATACGCTGGTTTGGTCTGAAATTGAGATGATGCATTTAATTGGTTGGGATTTTTCCAAATTTACCTATACTATGTCGGTAATTTGTTGATTTGAATTGTCCCGTTAACCATTTTCGATTATCTTTTTAGTACATGTCTCATTTCAGAAAATACAAACAATTACAAATAAGTAAAATGTCTCATTTAGTTTATCCATTTAACTTATTTTCTTAGAAAGGCGCACATAAAGTGTCTGTAGGTTTCTAAAAATGCACATCCACCCAATTAAATGTAATAACGTAGATACTCGTATCCATCTAAGTGAATCGCAGTCTTATCAGTGAATTCTTTATGTATGTGTCAGATTAAACTGTTAGAGTTAAAAGTATCTGTGTAGTCTACATAATTAATCTCTTGTTAATATCATTCCTTACCCGTAAACTAATTTATTTTCACTGCGTGAAAACATGTGAACCAACGTAGATTAAACATTAGTGCCACATATAGTAATACGCAATTATGTACATAGGTATTTAAGGAATTCTTATATAAATTATATAAAATATGTTACAAAAATATTAATCTAAATTTAGATTTAGAGGAGAAAGAAATGCAGTTCATGCACAAAAGATTCATTATTATAAAGCCATGCACAGTAAATACATTAGCTAAAATCATATGTAATAATATCTAGTTAATAATAAAAAATGATTATGTAAAATTATATATATATATATATATATATATATATATATATATATATATTTATACATTAATTAATTCTACCCAATTGTTTTACTCTAAGTTTCCTTCCATGTCTAATTCGCACAAGCGACGGATCCTAACATAAGTGAGTTCTGCGTTCCAAATCGAACCAATTGATTATTTAGTGATGCCACATTTGTAATTTCAGCTCTAACTGTTTCTAATTAATGTTAAGATTCTGTTAAATCTGATCATCTATATGCATTTGCTCTCATCAATATTGAAAAATATGTATGCCAAAATAAATGAAAATATTCCTACTTGCATGTAATTCTATTTTCACATCTTTTAATTTTTATTTGGTGCGTGGTTTCAATCAAACACCTTAAATTTGAAACAATTCATGAGATTGCATGCAATCTTAATATGTCTGCTTGGCTAAATGAAACTTTTTGGACACGAGACCTAATTTCTAAAATATGGGGCTATCTTAAAACATTATGTGTGTTGTATTTTCTTTTTTCTATTTTACTTTTCCACTAAGATTTAATTTCTTTATGCTTGTAGCATATCATCATCCTTTGTTTTGGTTAAAATCATTTTAAGTCGGTTTACCAAGTTCTTCACTATTTCATCTATTTACTTTATTTATTTATTTCTGTTTAGTTCAATCTCTACAAATTTTTTTCGTTATTCTGAGGTTTCTAACTTTAATTGGTAAAAATTTTCGTTTGGTATGGATAGATATCTTTAAATTAAATAGGATGCCTGAGTAAGTCTACTTCCTACAAACACCTTTTTACAATTTCGAAGCATTATTTTGACATTCATAACCTTAAACTCATCTCATGCCTCTTTTTCAAATTTATGTATATTCTACTCGTTGGATATGCTAATATTGCGAGTTCCATCAAATTTTTCGCCCAACTTATTTAAGAAACTTACATATAATTAAATTTTATATATATATATATATATATATATATATATATATATTATATTATATATATATATATATATATATATATATATCGAAGTTTGATCATTGATAGCTGGTTTGTTGTCGTGTACTGAGAATGGCCATTGAAGTTCTAGAAATGCGACTGGTGAAAAGGAGAGAATTGGCGTTCATTGCAAGTCTGTAAACGCGGCTAAATATTTTATTTCTGAAATTGAAAATCTTTTAGGCATGGGCATTAGCTCATAGTTCCTCATAAAAGATATGGTCATTGATGATAATTGTAGCATGCAGCTGGAGTATAAGTTATTCTTCAGCTTTTTGAATACTATCCTGATTGCACAGCATCCTACTAAGGTACTGAAAAATAATTCGTCTTTGCTTAGTTTTAATTCACTAAAAATTAATCGTTCGTTAACATTGAAACGTGAGAATATATAAGCTTTCAGAAACGTGCTATAGTTGACACTCAACTTATAAATTTTATTTGTAAAATGGCATCGTTAATGGTCGTGTTTTTTTTAATTTACACTTTCCATTTTTTCATGTCCACATTAATTGAATGAGGTAGAAATTTTAAATATACGCATTCATCTGCAATCGACATCATGCTATGTTATTAAAGCCACGCTGTTTTGCGCAGGTAGTGACGCAATAAACTTAAGTAAAGTTTGCGTAGTTCGACTGCCCAACTTATTCTTGAAAAATTTATCGCACGTACTTCCCAGTTCAACGAATTATGTTTGTGTTCAGAGACAGTCAAATTAGAGTAAATTTGCTGTCGTTGCCTAAAAAGGAATGCGGAATGTGGAATCAAGTCAATTCATGTAGAAGACAGACGTTTTGCCAGTCTTTGGGTCTATCGATTATTGTTTGTGTGTGATGTTATGTTTTAGATCGCATTGCACACGACCTGCGCTGCTGACAGTTTATATCAAACAAGAAATAACCAAGACAATAAAAAGCAGGATTCTATTTCACAAAATGACCGGTCAAGCTGGTGGTGTGCACCGGGTAGTACAAATAAACAGATATCTTCGACTTCACCGCCGTCATCTTTGTCTCCTTCCTCAGATTGTAGTAATGAAGACGCTGTCAATAATAACAGTGTAAATAAAATAAAAAGTCATAGAAATAGTGGTCTAAGCGACGTCGACAATTCAGCTAAAAGTTGGCTGTCAATTGGCGCACTCGAAATGAAATCGCTAAGCACGATAGGAAACGCGAATAAAGTTGACAACGAAATAACTTTTGCCAAACCGCCTCGCCACAGCATCGGAACTACATCAAGTAAGTTAAAAACTAAAACCTGCGAAAATATTCACGCATATACGCAAAATGCAAGACACAATAACTTAGCTCAAGTAATTCTCTTCTTCAACACCCTTCCTTTTATTAACATAAATATAATACACTATCACCACTTAACTAATTAATGCATTCATTTAACATGTGCACACACTTGTTTACATGTCAACATAGTTATATTTAGATATACACAACTATGCCCGCTTATAGTTTGATGCATTCTTGTTTGAATTAGAACAATTTATGTGGAATATCAGGACACTTTAATTATGTTTGCCCTACAATCCTGGTGAACTTTTCCATCTTACATGAGAATGAATTTAATTATAAGCAGGTAAAGCGATATATATCTGCGGGTATATATTGACATATCGGCATGTCTGTCCCTGTTGAGTGAATACTGTAATTATTTAGGTATTGATAGTAACTAGTATTTATGTTAATACAAAGAAATTTGTCAATAAAGAAAGTTACTTGCGTAATTTATTGTACCTTCATTTTGGCCAATTTGTGCGAGTACGAACTACCTGGCGATGATTTCCAAAAACAAATTCGAAATGTAAGAAGAACGCGCAGAGACTTCCAAATAAATAAAACATAAGACTCAAGAACGAAGTAAGATGCGTGGTATAAAGAAGAATAGTTGTAAAATATTAGCAGATAAATTTCGTTGCTGTTTGGCACTTCCTTCAGTTGCTTTCAAAGATGTTGTGGCTAGGTTTTGAATATTAGGAAATTGATTAAAAGAAGCCAATCCTCTTAGTAACGGGGTTACAATTTATTGACAGCATCCACTTTGTACAAAATTAACTTTTGGCCATACATTTCTTTAAAAGTATTCAGAAATTCAACCTGTTCTTTCCATATATGTTATTATAACCTTTAACATATTGCATATGGTAAATTGTTACTAAATTTATGTATTTTGGCAAGATTTCATTATGTGTATAGATTAAAGCAGCACAAAAGTAAAAAAACGTGGCTCATCTAATTTGCATCTTTAATCCTGATTTGGTCCACAGTTGTAGTAACCATAAATGCTGTGATTGCTATTAACGAAATTGCATGAAATGCTTAACTCCCATTGCTCATGGTAGAATTTGTGTGATTCTAAAACAATTGTTCTAAGGTTCCAATCCTGAAAACAGCATTTTGGCCGCTAAAAAAGAATGCTCAATTAGGGAAAAAAAGGTCTTGCGGATGAACAAAATTTGCAATATTTTCCCACTTAAAGTCCATACCAACATTATATTTATTAAATCCTGACGCGAGAATTAATTGAAATATCTATCCTTGTGGCGGCACTTAGTCTGGTTTAACTAAATATCGAATCTGAACAGTATAATATTTATGCTAAAATCGAATAGAAACAGTGTTCAAATATAAAACGGTAACCGAACGAAAGTTTTTATGAAACTTGCAATTGCAAGTAGTGTATGGAAGAAAAGTGTCTGACACGTAATTATTCTATTGGTGCTCACAGCAATGCTGAAAAATTCTAATATATATTTATCGTTACAAGTTTCACCATTTTTTTAAATATGAGAACAAGGGAACGTACTACATGGAATGGCATATATATATATATATATATATATATATATATATATATATATATATATATATATATATATATATATATATATATATATGTCTAATGATCTTAGGTTACCTTTGTTGTAGCTTTTTAAACTGTTCGACTTCAAAGATGCAGGCTTTATAACTTTCGACATTTTAATAAGGTATATGTCAGATGTGAAGAAAACCATTGTATTATGCATGGATTACGCATGTAATCCTCTGCATTATCAACATAAACTATTCCATCTTTAATGTTATGGCTGCACATAAAATTTCATCCACAGAACTTCTGAAAATTTAATGGTGAAATTGTTTGGCAATGACAGAATTTTTATATTATACAGTGGTACCTCGAAAAATTCAAGCTGCCTAACATACGAATTTTTTTTGAGATACGAGCCGGAGCTCGGGCCATATTATCGTTCAAGATAAGAGCCAAAATCCGAAATACGAGCCATGTTTCCGGAGCGTCCCGCTAGTTGGCGCGCAGGGTCGAGCATCATCCGAGACAATCTCTCGCTCACTCGCGCGTGTTACCCGCTTGAATCGTAGTGTATCTTGTGCGCTGTACTCTTTTCTGCCTTTTTTGTTGATTACGGAACTTTTTGTGTGTCATCATGGTGCCGAAGAAAGTGAGTGTTAAAGACAAAGGTGACAGGAAGAATAGGATGATGTCGATAGAACTAAAGCAAGTAATAATAAAATAACATGAGCGTGGCGTACTAGTGACTGAATTCGCAAAGATCTATGATCGTAGTACATCGACAATTTGTATGATATTGAAGCAGAAGTATGCCATCAAGAGTGGTACACCAGCAAAAGTATCCACAATTCTTCCCAATTAAGGACAAATATCCACGAGGAAATGGAGAAGCTTCTGCTCGTGTAGGCGAAAGAGGAGTTGGCAGGCGGTACCCTGATGAAGACGGTAATATGCGAGAAGGCACAGAGTATTTATTCCGAATTAGTGAAGAAAAAAGCATCAACTTCTAAAGAGGCATCAGAAGAAGCGTTTAAAGCAAACAATAGCTTGTCTGATAATTTTAAGAAGAGAATTAGCATCCATTCAGTGGTGAGGCATGGCGAAGCTGCGAGTGCGGACATGAAAGCAGCCGATACGCACATCCAAAAGTTCGCTGCGCTTGTTGCGTGGGAAGGCTAAATCCCGCAAAAGGTGTTCAACTGCCATGAAACGGGCCTATTTTGGAATAAAATGCCACGGGGGAAGTGATTTCTACAGGTGAAATGAAAGTGATGCGGGAAATGTGGGAAATGCTGTCCAAAATTTCATTGAAAAGAAACACCTAGAAAAAGTGGCAACTGTTCGTGCTTCAGCTCTTTTTAATGACACTTTTTTGTCACATTTTCGAAGCATTTTGAAAGGCAGGCAAAAGCAAAGTTCTTTGAATACATTTTTATTGAAAAGAGCTGTCAGTGAAAGTACAGAAAGTGCAGACAAGAAAGCAAAAACAAGTGATAATTAAATTTAAGTAAATGTTAAGCTTAGTTTAAGTTTAAAGTTAAGTGAATCGTTTTAAGTTTTTTCTTTCATTTCAAATAAGGAATTTGTAGTTTTCGTTTTAAAGTTACGAAAATAGTTTTAAGTTCTAAAAAAGCGCCGTTTACGTACGTGTCAAGAGTGCCCTCATCCATTTCCCCCTCCCTCCTCCTTGCCGTTCATCTTCGTCAGCCGTACTCGTCTGTCTCCAAAGTAAGACTATTATGCTCAATAACTCTTTTATTTCTTTATTTCATATTTTGCTATGTATTTGTTAATTATACCTGATTTTTGTTATATAAAAACATCTTTATTCATAATTTACAATGGATTGGGGATTTTTCATAGGTCCTGAACGGATTAAATCGAATTCAGTTATTTTAAATGAGAGAAATTCGTTTGAGATATGAGCGGATTGACTTACCAGCTCGGTTCTGGAACGAATTAAACTCGTATCTCGGGTTACAACTGTAATAATAATTTTCTCAAGTATCTAAAAATGAACACCTCTTTATATAGAAATTGAAAGACCAAAGAAAATAGAAAAATATAAACATGAAGAATGAGAAGCATACGTATTTTGGGCCAGAAAAGAAAGCAGTGTTCCTGAACATCCCATTTAAGGAGGATGTAGTTTCTTGCATAGCACAAACAATAGTTGAAGCAGCATTAACACGCAGCTAAATTTCGAGTGTGTTATAAGGTATAAAAACATGCCTTTACCGGCCAACTAAGGGAAACAGCCGTTTAATATGACATTAAATTTTATGCACCAATATACATGAGCAATTTGGTGATCAACTTACATAGGCGGATGGACCAGATCGGTTGATTACTCGAAGGAGAGAACATTGCAACTTAAACGCCTGTTTTAATTCAAATGATGGATGCATGTCAGCAATTGCGCACCCATCATTGAAAATTCACACGTATGTTCTACAGACGTAGCGTCTAATATAATTATCAAACGCAAAAGCAGAAAGGAATTAGCCAGATCCGAAACTTAATGCATAAAAAATTTACAGCCGGATTGATGCGAGTAAGAGAAGCATGTTCGGGTGTTGATCTTGAACTGGAGTTGATGCACGCAATTTACTGGTTCTTCTCTTATTTCACTCTCTCCCCATGTTTAAATTTCTATATTGTGTTCGGTCTTTCAATCATAATATTGTTTAAAATTATTATTATTATTATAAATATATAAGCTGTATAAACAGATATTACTATGGTTTTTTGTTTAATCAAGAGACTATCTTATTTATTGTCGTTCTATTTTAATTGTCATCCATGTTGGAAGGCGGTAAATATTTCATTCAGGGGATGTATGTTCATTCGACAAACCTTAAATCTAAGGCATCTGAAAATAGTTCTCCCGAAATTATGCTACGTTGATGTTCGTATCCGCGGCACAACCAAAATGAATTTGATCAATCGTGTGCCATCCCATATTTCCTTACTACACAAAATTTTGACAAAATACAACGAAATTACTGTCAAACATTCATGCAATCAATGTTGTTAAAAGAAGAAAAGATTCATTTTATCTTCATGCAAAAATATACTAAAAGGTTTATCTTCACTGAGTTAACATGTCAACTCAAATTTGCATGAAAATTCTAAATTTCGTGTAATATGCGCTTTCACAACGTATGTTAAATCACTCTGGAAAAGATAACTATCAGGCTTGACCTCAAGCCACTTCAATCCTAGTTTCTATTGGGGAGCGCCAACATATCCCAACGAAGATCTATTATATGAGTTGTATTTGCACCGTTTAGCTATTTTTGACGATGATTGATAAATAATTATTTATTATAAAAAAAAATTTTAATTTTGCATTTTATTAGGAATATATCATCATCATCATTGCAATTCTCTCAACTCTCTACATACCTTCGTAATTGTGAATTATCCCTTTAATGAGCAGTTGGTCGGATAGTAATCGAAACCTCTATCAAATCAGATGTAACACTGCTCACAGCATGATTATACGTATTTTCCAAATTATTAAAGCAATTTTTACATTATTACTTCATTTATTTCATAAATTTTGTATTATAAGTAAGGCTTTCAAGAAAGATTTAACATGTAATTTGTAAACATTTGTAGATAACAATCGGCTGCTTCCTGTGGTAATGTCATCAGATATACACATTTTATCCAAACTTTCCAAAGATTTCCGGTTGTCTGAACCTAGAAACGAATTTCATTTTCCTAAAAGTGAGCCGCGTTACCATTTAGTAATGTTCCGTTCTCTAAACAATGAGCAATCTTAACCTGGCAACATAGGCAAACGTTAAGCTTTATTTTACAGAGAGACATTTTAATTAACTTATGGAACAGTTGTATAACATGCCTTTACATTAATTAAAAGAAACTTTATGCATGGGTTTATCATAATGTTCGCAAGTGCGACTATTTGCATTTACAATTTTTCGGTAACTGGCACAGATTAGCTTTGAATTGTAGCTATATGAAGCGAAGATTTTCATAATTAATACATATAAAAGCATTGCCTGGTTTTATTTTATTTAATAATAAATTGAGTAACTAATAATGTAAATATTATATAATTAGACGAACATTTGTTGCGTGGGCGTTAATAACAGTAACTATAATCAAGGTTGCGTTCATGATATAACCACCTGACCTATTAAGTACATACATTTGCCAACATAAACTAAGAATTGTATATTGTAGAAAAGCCAATTCAGCCAGTAGAACGGTTACGTTCTTCTACCTGATTATCGGGTTGCGATCCGATTTGTTTGCATCCGCTGTCTTCCTGATTTTTTATCCATAATTTTCGATATCCGGTTACGGATATCTTTTTCAATGGAAAGCTCATAACATACTAAGTTGACAATCAATATGTCAAGTGGAAATATTAGTTTAAACTGCCCCATTTATACTTGTTGTTAGATCTCTTAAGCATAACATGTTTTTTTAAAAATAAAATGCTAGGAAAGTGTATGTCAAATTGGTTTGTGTATATGTCTGCATGTGTACACGCTTCGAAAATGAGATTACAGTGATTTAGTCACAATTAATGACAACTCACTAGATAAGCGTACGCCATGCCTGTGTGTATGTATTCTCGTTTGTTTCTAATTGAGGAGTAATCACGTACTGCACGTGTACACTCATCCCAGTGAAATTACAGCGATTTAGCAACATTTGCCTAATCACTTAATAAGCGTATGCCACGTCTGTGTGTTTGTGTGTGTGTGATCGTTTGCTTAAGACTGAGAAATAATCTGTTACATGTAATTAACGGCACGTGTAACAGAAATTCACGTGAAACTAAAATGATAACTGTCATTTCCTAAATGCACACGTCAGACCTATTTTTACACGAACTATCCTAAATGAAGTAATTACGAGTGGCATCCCGGTGAGGAGGGGGCAAGATACTGTGAATACAGTAAATAATTTAGAGTTAGCAAAATAAAATTAGAAACGGAAAAGTATTCCACTAGGGTAGATATTTAAAATTAAAAATAAAAATGGGTCGTAAAAGAAATTGAAAATTGTCTGATAAAGGAAGATGCAAACATAAATGTTTGTTAAAAGGTGCTACACTAACAACAGAACGTAAGATAACAGATAAAATAAGATAACAAGTAATCAAGGATGAAATAATAAGATAATCAGAAAATAAATTAGGCGATATTGAATTATGCACCCTCCACCTCTTTAAGTTAATATCAGTCCAGTGTTCTTATTCTTTTACTTGAGCGAGTTTCTGATTCTGATTCTGATTCGTGCAATCTTCGTTTTCTACCATTATTTATTGTTTTATTCCGAATAGGACCTAGTGATATTTATGTTGCTGTTTCATTCATTATGTCATTTCTCGATTTAATTTCGATGGATTCTCTAATCAGTCTAGTCGATCTGCTACGGCTACAAATTGATATACGTCTGCACCCATCCCAATTAATTGTGTGTCCTGTCTCTACTGTATGGCGTGCAAGATCTGATCTATTAACATGGCCATACTTGAATGTGGTTTTATGTTCCCCTCTTCTAACCTTAATTGGGCGCATGGTTTCACCCACATACATCAGGTTACAGTCGTTACATGGAATTTCATATACTTCTGATGTGTCTAACGGTTATATTTTCTCCTTTTGGTTGTGAAGTTTAATACCTAGGGTAAGGGTCTGTTTTAAAATAGTACGTATATTGTATTTTGATGCTACTATTTTGATTTGCCTACTTAGTTTAGAGTCAGGTATAACCATTACCCTCCGGTCATCTTGTGCTTTATTTGACTTCACGTACTTCCAGTCATGATTAAATTTATTTATAACGCTCATTATAGTTGCTTCAATTAACTTTAGAGGACACCCATTAGCACTGAATATTTCTAGCAGTCTACCTATTTCAATCTCTCTATGTTTTTATCTGTTAATCTTAAACTTCTTATTATCATCGATTTTAAGATACCGATTTTCATTCTATATGGATGATTTGAATCGAAATTAAGAAGGATACCTGAGTAAGTATCCTTCCTATAAACATCCCGTTCTAGTTTTGTACCATTTCTAATTAACTTGACATCCAGAAATGGTAATTCGCCACATGATTCATTTTCAATTGTAAATTTAAGCTCGCTCACCTGATTTGCTATGTTTAAGAAATTTATCAGTTGAACCTCCCCGTGATTCCAAATAACTAATATTTCATCCAAATATCGTACATACAATTTTTGATTTAGGGGTGTTATATCAAGGAGGGTTTTCTCCATGTAATGCATGAAGATATTAGCTATTGGAACCGATAGTGGTTGCCCCATTGGAACACCTCTAATCTGCTTATCAAATGGATTCCTAAATTTAAAATAAGTGGAGGACATGCATACGTACATCATCTCCATGACGTGCCTTATCGTCATTTTTCTTCCTTCCAATATTACTGGATGGGGCAGTTTAAACTAATATTTCCACTTGACATATTGATTGTCAACTTAGTATGATATGAGCTTTCCATTGAAAAAGATATCCGTATCCGGATATCGAAAATTATGGAGAAAAAATCAGGAAGACAGCGGATGCAAACGAATTGGATCGCAATCCGATAATCAGGTAAATGATCTATTCCCTGTCGCGCAACATGTTTCTTTTAAATCTTATTTAGGTTTCGTCCTTACTGGGAACTCATCACGTACTGGCCAGAATTTGCCGTAGACAGGGCTCGAACCTGGGAACGTCTGCTCCAGAATTTGCTTCTCTAACCACTTGGCCACCCAACCTCTTACTACACATAATTTTTAGATATATACTAACAAATGTAATTCGATTAGTCTTTATACTTTCAGCGGTGCTCGTAAAGCATACATTTAAAAACGAAATTCTAACTAACAATCCCCAATCTCTCATTATTTGATAGATACTATACTACATGTGGAAGTAGTATTGAATTGACTATTTTATAATTAAACGAACATCGGTTGCGTGAGCGGTGAGAACAATTACTATAATCAAGTTTGCGATCTTGATATAAAAGCCTAGCCCATTATTTAAATACATTTATCAGTATAAACTAGGAATTTTATTGAGAAAAAAATGCAATTCGACCAGTAGACCGGTTGCATTCTTATTGGTAACTCATCGCGAACTAGCCAGAATTGGCCGAGAACAAGGCTCGAACCTGGGAACGTCTGCTCCGGAATCTGCTGCTCTAACCATTGAGACACCCTGCCTAACACTAGACACAATTTTAGTTATATACTAATGAATGTAATTTAGTTAGTCTTCCGAACGATAACTGATTTTCATTTGATTCCAACTCATATGGATGCCTATGTATGCCTATGACTGAATGGTTAGGAACCGGACTCGGGAATATTTGGTGTAAAAAGTAGGAAAATGGATGTAAAACCCTTGATTCGCATAAAAAATCATGTAATTTGTCAAGTACCTGTCGCACAAAAAAATAATTTAAACTCATATTGCTTTAATGAACTACAATTAAAGCATTTTCCTTATACTTATTTGGCAATTCTGATTTGACTTGTAATCGGTTAAGCCATAACAGCTTGGTATTTTTGTTTTCAGATAATTTTATTTCTCAACCTTTATCAGTTTTCACGAGACTTCCCGTTTTAATAACTTACATTTTGAGTATTTCATTTGTTAGGCCCATTATTAATGTAAGAATTCGACAATAAAGAGTGTACTAAAAGTACGTAGACCATGTTCTTGAAAAATAAATACGTTCCGCATGCCGTCACCAAACGGATTTAGCTAGATAGTTGTTCGATTGTTGGTGGCGAACATTTCGAAGTACTGCGTTTGTTTCTTTTTTACAACTCTTTGAGCAATAATATGGCTGTTTAGAACTCATAGATTTCTGTGTATAGTTTTATTATGTATTTGCACATTCTGTGCTTTATGTGCTTTATCCATTAATGAAGGGGCTTTGTTCATTGAGGAATTCATACATTTTCCGTACAATAACTACCGCAGAGAGTGGCTCAGTCGTTAGAGCACCAGATTCCGAAGCAAACGTGCCCAGGTTTGAGCTCGGTTTGCGGCAAATTCTGGCCAGTACATGATGAGTTCCCTATAAGGACTAAATCGGTCTACTGGATGAATTGCCTTTTCTACACTATACAATTCTTGGTTTATAATGAAAAATGTATTTACATAATTGGTCAGGTGTTTATAACAAGATTGCAACCTAGATTGTTTTAATTGTTATCACCACCCACATAAACAATTTTGGATTAATTTTACGTACAACCAGTAAGCACGAAACGAATGTGCATGAGATTATAATTTCCTTTCATGCTGCCTTTGGTTTATCCTTCTGGTCACAACTGAGCTAATTTGTTACTAGGTTCGCAAAACCTAATACATACTTGCATATATATTAGCTCTTCGCAACAAACAGTATTTAACTGTAATGTATGGATTTAATGGAGTAACAGGTGTTCAGAAATTGTTTTAATTCTCAATTTCGGTGAACTTTAGCATAAATTGATATCCATCAGGTTGGTATCATGTACTGACTCGGAAACCATAGTGTTAGTACCATGTATATTTTCGGTACAATAATGTTGGTATCGTTTACTAACACAATAGCCATAGTGTTAATATCCTTTACAGACTCGGTATATATATATTATATAGTGTGAGTTAGCGTTGAAGTCGCATTGTCGTAGACTTTATATGATGTTAGCTTCACTATTGCAGGTTTACACATTCGTCTAGGAGATTGTACCGTCCTATTATCCAACATTCTTGACCAAAATATATAGTGGTTAAAGGGCGTAATACCGGCTCCTACTGATGAGTCGCCAGTAAGCACGAAACGAATGTGCATGAGATTATACTTTCCGTTAATGCTGGCTTTAGTTTATCCTTCTGGTCACAACTGAACTAATTTGTTACTAGGTTCGCAACACCTAATACATACTTGCATTGTTATATTTGTTGTTATCTTTTGTTCCTGTTTAAATAAAATTCACACCGCGTTCTATTTGAATTTATTTTCTAAGCACGTAGTATTTATTCTAATTATTATTATTATTAATATTGCTTTAATTACTATTGTGTTTTTATTATTCATATTATTAATTTTATTATTTCTTCGTATTTCTGTTAATAAAATTATTATTATTTGTATTTAGAATTTTTATTTAATTTTAATATTTTTATTAGTTGTACCATTAATATTATTAGCAGTAGTAGTGGTAACAGTAATGGTAGTTATAGTAGTAGTTGTGGTGGTTGTAGAAATATTATTATTAATATCACAATTATAAGCATCAAGTTAAAAATCAAACCTTTTTCGTTTCTGTCAATATACAATTAAAGATCGGCTTATTTTGTCTCAAATAGTGTACATGTTGTGCAGCAGAATCTAAAAAGGTTATCGAAGCTCGTTTATTTTACATCCATATACCACAATATTTATCTTGTAAGTGTTGCAGATAATATATTAAGAACTTTTTAAATTTTAACGTAGTTCCTATATCATATTTTAGATAACTTCATCTCAGTTGGACTTCAGTTGGTGGCAGGCTTAACAAATGATAATATCAGGCAGGTAAATTCAATTTTATTCGCCAGAATTATTTTTATTTACGGGTGTTTTGCTCAAAATTATTTTAATTGATAAGCTAATCCACCATCGTGATTATGCGACTAGTGTCCTCTTATGTAGTTATTTTAATTAATCAGTGCTAGCTGTCGACTTTTCTGCAGTTGTCATTAAATCACTTTAAATTAACTAAAACCAATGTGCATTGCAAGATTTGAACATAATTTCTTTAATTATTTACTTAATTTTTAGAAATCGAAACTGTTTCAATCGACTAGGGACTTTTTATACCCGAGTTCGCCTCGATACATATCTTATTTAAATACTATGCTGCAGCGAAAGCTGCAAACAGTTAATGTTCGTGAATGCATAGAAATTGTGCAGCCGACATTTCCAGTCAAGTACAATTTACGCGAGAATACTAGATATGAGCCGCATATCTAATTTTGCTTTCCATATCTATGGAATGCGATTTGATTCTCGCTAGTCCGATTGCCGTCTTACTCTGACCATGATCATAGAAGGCTGAAACGCGTCAGTGCGTTGCGGCTGGCGGTAGCTTAGCCATGTTGCTCGACGACTGGTTACATACAATTGGATTGGTGTTTACTTCAAACTCGCAAACTTGATTTGTGACCACTACCCGCGCAATCAATCATTGCTAAAATTGTATTGCCTATATATTTATTTGTGGCGAAAGCTGCAATCAGTTAATGTTCGGTTTGATCCTCGCTAGTCTGTTTGCCGTCGTACTCTGATGATGACCATGGAAGATCGAAACGCGTCAGTACGTGCGACTGGCGGTAGCTTAGCCCTGTTGTTCGACGACTGGTTAAATACAATGGGATTGATGTTTACTTTCAAGCTCGTAAACTTGATTTAAAATTTTTCGAGACATCCTTTTGAGTGCTTTTGTTAATCCACAGCTCAGCAAGTTATAGAACAAATTAACAACAAAAATGTTAAATTTCTTTAAAACCGTTTCGTTCGATTGGGTAAGAACATAATAGCTAACTTTTCTTTAAATCAAGTTTGCGAGCTTGAAGTAAACACCAATCCCATTGCATTTAACCAGTCGTCGAACAACATAACAAAACTACCGCCAGCCGCAACGCACTGACGCTTCACTAGTTAAGCATGTATCATGTATGTTTGTCTGTGTCTAAAACTTCTCAGATTGGTGTGCATATGTATGCAACTATGTTGAATTAAATTCTTACCAGCTATATAAATACTCATGCACATATTGGACTGTGCATAAATAATGAAACTTCATAATCTATTATGAGATTAGCTGATCCTTAGTGTAAGTGGAGTAATATAAGTTAAATTTTGTTTTTGTATTAATTCGAAATTATTTTATTAAAAATTTATTGGTTTAAATTGTTTCCGCCCCTCTCTCTCTCTCTCTATCAGTGAGATCACACTTAATAAAATTATTTCACACGACAAGAAAAAACGAGTCTGATGCGTGGTTAGAGTAAATTAACATTCGGCCGATAAAAATTTTATTAGTTGGCTGTACACATGTGCTGAATCATATTTTATTTTATTTAATATAATATCTATATATATAATATATATATATATATATATATATATATATATACACGTGACACACGCCTATATGGACAAATGTCAGTTAACTATTATTTGATTACCCAATTACAATTATAAATGAAACGGTTTACATTATTTTTTCACTTGTCTTATTAGTTTGTTTTATAGCTTGTGATGAGATGTTAGTCGATAAAGTGACCCGAAAGAGCTTCTCGAATATCTTCCATAGAAAATAAGAAATGGGAGCACTCACTTGTTTTTCAAAATAAACTGCAAATAATGATGCAATGAGTAGTTTCTCACTAATCTATGTCAGCTCTGAAATTTTTTTATTTGGTTGAATTATTACAATAATTAATAACATTATTAATAATAATTTAATTATGACTGACGTCCAATGGTTTTCGACGAGTGTGCAGACACCTTTGTATTTTTAAT
The DNA here is from genome assembly GCA_029291075.1 of Eudiplozoon nipponicum. Classification (NCBI taxonomy): domain Eukaryota; kingdom Metazoa; phylum Platyhelminthes; class Monogenea; order Mazocraeidea; family Diplozoidae; genus Eudiplozoon; species Eudiplozoon nipponicum. The sequence continues at coordinate 23,341 of JAQBSW010008896.1, forward strand.
AATCTCGAAAATTGCAAATTATTTATAAAGCTTTCTGCATAATATTTTCACTCTGACAAAGCGTAATGGCTTATTTTCTATTCTGTTGAAATGAACTTGTTTCTCAATTGGACAGACTGAAAAGAAAAAATTGCAACGTTTTCAACTTAATGAAGTCGAAACAGATGACAACAGCAATTTGGACAACCTGCAGCGTCATATGAATAAGCCTGGTTACTTGGTAACAAGTAGTTCTCTCTCTGACCTCCGTGGCTTGAGTAAAGACCAGTTGGTCGGTGAGATGTCTTATGAAAGTGACGACAGACAGCCTGAAACCGCAGCCTACAGTAGACGTATACGAAGCGCGATTAATGCAAAGTATACCAAATTTGAACGACTCAATGTTGACCAAGTTAACTGTCCCGAAGATAATCCAAGTAACGTTTTCAATTCTGACTCTTCGGGTGAAGGAAAGCATATTCAGTGGAAATGGCTTCTTGATGAATGAGAAATGGGCAGATAATTTTTGCTTTCCACTTTCATAGGATAAATCAAGACTTTTCTTCTTCACCTTTACATCGGGCACTTCTACGCAATGCATACTATGCCTATAAAAGTATAAATAAGCAATACACTGGCGTGGATTTGTCACGATAGTGTGCAGGATAATTTAAGTGAGCGGAATAGGTAGTGTGACTATTTATGCAGAAAACATATTCATGAATGCAACACCTGTTAGTAAACAATTTTCAAATATTCGAAATTTTTCTCATACCTGTTGGTAAAATTTCGCAGGGACCGTCAAGAGAGCCAAAAGGACTTAAACCTGTAAGGTATTGTCTAGTAGCCGACCATTATAAACAACAGGTTAGGGTTGCGTAATTCATCAATTTCAATTCAAGCATTTAACGGCCAATTATTTTGAAGATTCTTTTATAAGAAATTTTTATCAGCGGTTATCTTCCCTCGGATGCATTGTACTTATCACGAAAGTGCTGAAATAACGATTTTATTTTTTCGCTAATATGCAATCTTGGTTTCAATGTCGCAACATGTAAGCATTTATAAATAAGGCATTGCGTATTTTGTAGCTAGAAGTCTTGGATAGGGTAGAAACGAAATCGCAAAGTTAGTCTGTTTACACAAGCGTTTTGCACTTACTAGTTGCTCATCAACAGGAGTCGGTGCTAAGCCAAAGACCAATGAAATATTTAGTCAGGAAATATGTTAAACAATTTATTCGCACGCTGCACAAGTCTACTGATTGAAAAAGTAAATGCGAACAACGAATTACTTTCCTTTGATTATTGAAACTTTGACTGGGCCTTCCAGTTCAACACGATGATTTTGTTGGTTATTTCACCATTCTTCACTGTGTGTGTATGTGTGTGTGTGATCTTTTATGTGTGTGAATACTTATTACCCACGCCAACTCCAAATTTACTGTGAACGTCTGTCCGACACAAATACCTAACAGTGTCGAAATGCGTAGTCATTTCCACGCCTGATTGTTCGTAGCTGTGTGCTGAAAACGTCTTAAATTTTTTAGAATGTGTCGCTTCACCACTCACCATTGGTGGATACTTATAAAGCTGATAACATCTGCATGCTAGTCTACTGCACATTTTATAATCGACGATTGGTATTTTCTAAAATCGTCTATTATTCTAGTGCAAACATCATTGACTTCCATCCTGCAGGCAACTTTGTTTGCAAACAATTATTTTATCACCATCCTCACGAATCTTTCATTTTTTTCAATGGAAGCTATCATTCTGTTCAAATTAAAAAATTGTTAAGGTTGCGAAATACTTTGTTATGCAGAAACCTAAACAAATTACCTTTTAATGGACTGTTTTTTTATTATTTCATCGTTCTTAAGTTAATATTTATTTTAACAGGTTTTCACAATTTCTTGTTTATATTAAGTATTTGATCTAAATTATTTTCTAAATTCTGTCTAAAAATTTTGAGTGTTAATAAATTATATTTATTTACAATTTGTGCTTAATAATGACCACCGACACTTCTATTTGGCATACAGAATTAGCTAATGGTATATAAACTAGCAAGTAAGGTTTATCATGACGCTGAGACACACGGCTATCTAAATTTTGCTTAATTCATTTGTGATTAATTTTCGTTGGGATTATTAAGATTCTTGAACATTATTCCAATCTTGAAATGTTTAATGTTTTTTTATAAGCTCGTGATTGTCGACGCCTACTAGAGAGTCCTGTAAAGTTTTTACAATAAAAGATACTAAAACGTCTAGTCGGATTATGATTTTTTAACTTGTCAGTACGCCCATTATTTTTTGGTCAAATCACAAGACCTGAATGATGAAAGAAGCTACATGGGCTAACATATCTAGCCATTTTCGCCATTTTATAATTCTTAGTACATATAGGTTTCTTGAAAAAATCGCACCTCAATACGATGCAAATTTATAGTTTTTTTTGGTCATAAATCTCTCACTACTTACTGAGGCAATTTCTAAATATCCATTAAAACTATAGCTTTATTAACTGTTGTATGAAATGCAATGAATCCCGTTAAATTTCATAAAGTTTATGTAAAAGAGCACTCTGTTGAAAGTATTTAATTTAATACATAATATAAACAAAATTTCTGTCAAACGGTGTCGGTCTTCTAATGCGGATATAACACCTTTAAAGTTTAACATAAACTATATAAATAAATTCATAATGGATACATTAGTTGATTTCGAGATTTTACTCATTAGATAAGAAGCGTTGTAAACTAATCAGGCGTTAAACATTTTATTTTTTAGTATGTATATTCAATCATTTCGCAGTAATTAAACTTTTATGCTTATTCGTCACATTGTATCTCATGGAGTAAGAAGTTTCGCTGAGCCTTGGTGCTCTCGTTAGTGTTTACGCTTCATAAAAATTTTTTCTAATGTAACGTAAATAAATTTCAACATGCCCACAATAGGAACACATTTTCTTGCACATTAGGCTTCAGAGCAAACTGGGCTAATCTGCCCAAAATCCAGGAATTTCTCGCGGGAATAGTCAACGATCGAAATCGCAGCTATACATCATCTCTTCATATTAGAGACAGAATTCTGCTCATTCTGTAAGCAGGCAAAGTGGCTAATCGCATCTCCCATACTGTTCCTGGAACCAGTCCAAGTTTACAAGAGAAATGGTGATAGTCATCAGTTAAACTGTTTGGAGCATTGTAATTTGTTTTCAAAGTAGACATACTTGCATCGGTTTAGTACCTTCAAACTTTAAAATAACGCCCTTGACTTCACCAGGCTATGCGTTTGAAGTTGTTCTCCCTACTGCATTTATGCACTTTTATTAACTTTGTGTTCTTTAAATTAAATGGCAATAATAGTGCCCGATACTCTTTTGACATAGTTAATCTTATAAATCATTCACTTGGACTGATTTTTCACTTAGTCCATTAACAGATTTACCATTGGTCTACAGAACGATATGTCTAGAAAGGCACTGGCACCAAATTCTGCTCATTCTGTAAGCGGGCAAAGTGGCTAATCGCATCATTTTCCTATATTCATGAAACTTTTCTTTATCCTATAAATTCGCTGCCGATTGTCTTGCGATGGTAAATATATCTCTTCGTTTAAGAGAATAATTTTATAACTGTCTATTGTTGAAGTCACCCCATTTTTATGTTTAATCTCTACTATTTGTTGTTCAATTGTCGCCATAATTTCAGTTTAAAAAATATACATATTTATTTTAATGCTTTACAGCAGAGCGCAAGTTCATTACGAATTGTAATTTAGTGGGAAACTATATTTCATGTGGGTAGTAAGCGTCATTTGTAAAACTTAATTTTATTGCAATGTTTTTCAATGTGCCGAAAAAGTGCATTTTTTATCTACTTTTCCTTACTACATTCACATTTTAAGCTAAGTTGAATAGATACTGCGCTTTATGCTAACATGCAATATACCTATAAAGGGAATTACTTGGAATTCAGAAATTACAAGAGAAAATGTAAAAGTTTGACAGGTATTTCTTTTCAATTCGCTAATTTGGTGAATTGAAAGAAACGAACGCTTCATTTGTCCAATTCGGTTTAGATGCAGGATAGTGTCGATCAACAATACTTTGTCGGCATTCCGCTGCTAACATTTATAAATATCACGTAACTCGTCTCATTTTGATTCATATGAACACGCTGATCCAGCGAATAAGATTGGTTTCGTTTGGGTGTCACAATTTAAAAAGTCGACTAAATTTGATCGTAATGGCGAGAAATAAAGGTTATACGCATCTGCATGTTAAGCCGAAACCATTTATGCTGGCTGCGATCGACAGGTGTTTTTGCATTCCAGTGATAGTTATAACACCATTCAATAAAACTTCCAGCTCGTATGCATTTATGTTTGAATACGACTAAGTTATAGACATTCATGATTAGGAATGGTGCACGTAACAAGTTTAACCGAATTGGCTGAAAAACTCACTGCTTACAGTCCTTATAATGGTTAGCCCCTGCTGAACTGGCACAAGTTTCTCCATTATCATATAGCCGATTTGTTCCCATAGTTTGACTTATATATTATGTGCTACTTCATTTCTACCGTTACTGCAATTTACACAACTCGGAAAGAATGACTGCCCAGTTCCTATAAAAAAGATTGGACAAGCAAGTAACGTAAATTACAATAGGATTTAGGGACAACAATACAAAATATTCAAGTATGTATTAGGTGTTGCGAACCTAGTAACAAATTAGTTCAGTTGTGACCCGAAGGATAAACCAAAGGCAGCATGAACGGAAAGTATAATCTCATGCACATTCGTTTCGTGCTTACTGGCTACTCATCAGTAGGAGCCGGTATTACGCCCTTTAACCACTATATATTTGGTAGAAGAATGTGGAATAATAGGACGGTACAATCTCCTAAACGAATGTGTAAACCTGTAATAGTGAAGCTAACATCATATAAAGTCAACGACAATGCGACTTCAATGCTAACTCACTATATAATATATATATATATATATATATATATATATATATATATATATATATATATATATATATATATATATACCGAGTCTATAAAGGATACTAACACTATGGCTATTGTGTTAGTAACCGATATCAACATTATTGTACCTAAAAGGTACATGGTACTAACACTATGGTTTCCGAGTCGGAACATGGAACCAAAATGATGGATATCAATTTATGCTAAATTTCACCGAAATTGAGAATTATAACAATTTCTGAACACCTGTTTCTTCAGTAAATCCATACACCCAGGGCCTTGATCGATATCAGTTATCACATTTCGCGGTAAGCATGACATCATTCAATTCAATAAATAACAGTTAAATACTGTTTGTTGTGGAGAGGTAATATATATGCAAGTATGTATTAGGTGTTGCGAACCTAGTAACAAATTAGTTCAGTTGTGTCCAAAAGAATAAACCAAAGGCAGCATGAACGGAAAGTATAATCTCATGTACATACAAAATATTGTTGGCTATTATGGCCTAACTGTATAAGCCTTGGCAACAATAATTCTCAATAAACTCAGTTCATATAAAACCTCAGTGTAATTTTGACATGCAAGCCAAAATTTCACATATACGAAACAACTAGTGTCGCTGCACTGCTATCTCTACGCTACTACAACTATCTTGGTGACCAAAATAATCAATGAATTAATTAAACGAAAGTCCACACAACATCTGCACATAGTCAAAATTTCAAATAGATATATCTTACTAAACCGTATATAACGCGTAAAACAGGGGTGGTCTAAAACACAGACATATACATTAGCTCAGTGGTTCAACGGAGAATACAAATTATTAGTTTTCAACGCTAATGACGACATATACGATCTAAATCAATAAACATAAATGCATGCCGAGTCATATTCATATCGTTCAAAGTTCAAACAGAAATCATCAATAAACAAACAGCTGTGAGGATTATGATAAGTACCTCCACTATATGTTCATTGATTTAGCCAAGCAGTCAGTTCTGTCCAGCTGCTCTACTACAGACTAGTCTTTCGTCAGGGCTGCCACCACTTGCAAAACTCACTTTATAGATGAGTAAACGCCCATTGGTTTCGCGGAAGGTGATAACAATTACTTTAACCAAAGTTGCGATCTTGATATAAACACCTGACCCATTATGTACATACATTTTTCAGTATAAACTAAGCATTGTATAATGTAGAAAAGGCAATTCATCCAGTAGACCGGTTTCGTCCTTATTGGAACTCGCCACTTCTGTTCAGAATTTTCCGCGGACAGGGCTCGAACCTGGGCACGTCTGCTTCGGAATCTGCTCTACCAAATGAGCCACCCTGCCGCACTTATAAGTAGTTGCTAAACTTTAACTTTTTTGTAGTATGCGACAGGGTGGCACAGTGGGTAGAGCAGATTCCGAAGCAGACGTGCCCAGGTTCGAGCCCTGTCCGCGGAAAATTCTGAACAGTACGTGTTGAGTTCCAATAAGGACGAAACCGGTCTACTGGATGAATTGCCTTTTCTACATTATAGAATGCATAATTTATATTGAAAAAGGCATTTACATGTGTCACTTCATAGATGGTTCGGTAATTTCTAAAATAAATCTAATTTCAGTCTAATTTGAGCACAAACATTAATTGTTAAAATATACAGAAGGTTCATGGCGTAGAGCTGGTTTCTATTGACGAACAATCAAAAACACAAAGCATACACATCAATGGTACTAATCTTTTAGTTTCTGTTAGCTTTGCGTGAGTTACTTTGGTACTACGAGCGTCATGGCTAATATATTAATACATAAAAGCTACTGGATTACAAGTAGAGGCAGACATAACTGCACTAAGCGGTAAACGACGAAATATTTGCAATTAAATATGTGAAACATGAAATTAATGTGAAATTTAACTAAAGATCGACACATAAAAATGGAAAAATATAACTGAATAGACTTAATAAGTGAAGTACGAGACGAATAAGCTAAAATCATAATACGCTTTCAAGTGCGAAAAATTTAATTCAGTGGTGTTAATAATAAAAAGCGCGATTTATTTTTGTATAACTAAACATTACATAAGACAGCCAATTTATTTTTTTAAAAGACTAGTCTCGTCCTTGGTGAACAATTATCAAGTAATTACCAAAACGGCCGAAGAAAAAGTAGAGCCATCTAATCGAACGAATAAATATAGTGTTAGGTGGTATAAAAAGAAAATTTCTAAGGCATAGAGAATAAGTTGCAAGACAAACAAAATCCAGCCTTAAATACTGTTTCTTGCGAAGAACTAATATATATGCAAGTATATATTAGGTGTTGCGAACCTAGTAACAAATTAGTTCAGTTGTGACCAAAGGATAAACCAAAGGCAGCATGAACGGAAAGTATAATCTCATGCTGCCTTTGGTTTATCCTTCTATTCACAACTGAACTAATTTGTTACTAGGTTCGCAACACCTAATATATACTTGCATATATATTAGTTCTTCGCAACAAACAGTATTTAACTGTAATATATTGAATTTAATGATGTCATGCTTACCGCGAAATGTGATAACTGATATCGATCAAGGCCAGAGTGTATGGTTTAACTGGAGTAACAGGTGTTCGGAAATTGTTGTAATTCTCAATTTGGGTGAACTTTAGCATAAATTTATATCCATCAGGTTGGTATCATGTACCGACTCGGAAACCATAGTGTTAGTATCCGGTACTCATCGATTTCAAAAAGGTATCAGTTACTAACACAATAGCCATAGTGTTAGTATCCTTTACAGACTCGGTATATATATTATATAGTGTGAGTTAGCATTGAAGTCGCATTGTCGTTGACTTTAGATTATGTTAGCTTCACTATTACAGGTTTACACATTCGTCTAGGAGATTGTACCGTCCTATTATTCCACATTCTTCTACCAAATATATAGTGGTTAAAGGGCGTAATACCGGCTCCTACTGATGAGTCGCCAGTAAGCACGAAACGAATGTGCATGAGATTATACTTTCCGTTCATGCTGTCTTTGGTTTATCCTTCTGGTCACAACTGAACTAATTTGTTACTAGGTTCGTAACACCTAATACATACTTAAAATCCAGCCTTGTTCAAATTCCTGTTGCGTCAAATGTAGTCATTACTTCAAACGTTCGCAATACTTTATATAATGTTTATTCTATAATAACAACATTTACATAAAGAAATAATGCCAAAATAATTTTACATTGTTTACACACAGATATTTATACACACACACACACACACACATATATATATATATAT